>PVIW01006145.1:0-92516 GCA_004026585.1 Noctilio leporinus
TTTTTAGAAAGAGGGGAAGGGAGAGAGGCAGAGAGGGAAAGAGACATCAATGTATGGTTGCATTTCACCTGCCTCCAGCCACAGACCTGACTGGAGACCTGGCTTGCAACCTGGTTATGTGCCCTGGCTGGGGAATCGAACCTGCGACCTTTGGGTTCGCAGGCCGGCACCTTAACCACTGAGCTACCAGCCAGGGTAGTAAAATTTATTTTTCAATTATAGTTGACAATCTTATATCAGTTTCAAGTGTATAACCTCATGGACATGTAGATAGCTTATGAAGTGATCACCCTGAGAAGTCTAATACCCATCTGACACCAACCCCAGTTATTACATTATTGACTACATTCCCTGTGCTGCAAGTTACACCCCAGTGTCATTCTTTTTCAAAGGAATCTGTACTGAGCACATACTGTGTGCTAGGCACAGAGGAGGCCTTAAGGAAATGCTTGCTCTCCAGGGCACAGAGTCTGGCATCTGGTAAGGCCTCAAGTCATTAGGAAACAAACTAAATGCTCTCCAGTCCAGTTCTTGAGAGTAGACAAGGATATAGGTGAAGTGACAGGCACCTCGCTGCTCACCACCTGGATCTTGGGGCTGACACAGTATGGCAGAATTTAAAATTGTCACAAAATTTGCTTATGTGTGAAAATCTAACACTCGCTTTTTCAGACCATGACAGGGAGTTCCAGAAACAGTAGGAAACCCCTTCAAATGCCTTGGAATTAAAAATCAGGTCTTGGACCTGGCTGGTGGCACAGTGGATAAGGCACGGGCCTGTGAACCCAAAGGTCACCGGTTCATTCCCCAGCCAGGGCCCATAACCAGGTTACAAGTCAGGTCTCTAGCCGGGTCCGTGGCTGGAGGCAGATGAAAGGCAACCATACTTTGATGTCTCTCTCCCTCTTTGCCTCACTCCTTTCCCCTCTCTCTAAAAATAATAAAATAAAATCTTTTTAAAAGATCAAACAAAATCAGTTCCCAAATTCTGTCATTTCACAAAAGAAACAGAAAGTACAAAACAAAGGTGACTGTGATGTAGGGCAAAGATCCCAGACACAGAACCCCAAAGGCTGTTTCTCTTTACAGGGAGACCTGGGCAAACCACATATGTTTGTACCCCTCAATTTCCTCATCTGTGAAACGAGTCTCCACATTTCCTTCCGGCCCTAAGACGCTGGGACATAAAACAAGGGAAATGTGACCCTTCGTTGCTATGATCTGAAAATGGTTTGAATGTAGAGAATCAAATTTACAGCGGTGCTTGAACAAAATAATACGTTAAGAACTAAGAAGATTCTACTTAATCCAATGGGAAACAGCAGAGCTGCTGGTGGTGGTGGAGATTTTGTGTGCACGCGCGTGTGTGTGTGTGTGTGTGTGTGTGCTGCTTTCTTTCTTGAGCCTCGGGCAGCCTCTCTTGGACACACATACACACACGCCCCACTTCAAATTCAAATGGGAAATTCCACCGCCGCTGCTTACATCTCTGCTATATTCAGGCGGCTTTTTTTTTTTTTTTTTTTTAAAGAAATTGTAATCGTGGTGAAGGTGTTGGATGGACAGGCTCTGGAGGGAGGCCTCTAATGTCAGTTTTGGGAAGCGCGGGCGGGAGGTGGTTTTATTAGCATTTCACTTCTGCACACTGGGCCCCTCCTCAGTCGTTAAAATCAGATGTAGCCGCTGAGCCCCAGGCTCTCCCACGGGGCGAGGTCGGTCAGCCCCGCAGCCCCAAAGGCGCCGGGCGGAGCACGTGCTCCGGGCCCACCCGCCGGCCGGGGGCGGGGGCCAGCCTGCACCTGCGACCCCCGGAGGTTGGCTACCCCACCTTTGCAAAAGGAAGAGCGGGCCGGAAGGTGGACGCGGGCCCCGGGCCGCACGCGGGCCAACTACGGCGCGCTCCGCGCCCCTGCGCGCTCCGGGGCTCGCGACCCGGGCTGGACCCCGAGACCTGGGCCCGCCGAGTCGCTCGGGAATCCCCGAGGTCGCCCGCCGCTCGCGCGGCCGAGGCCAAGGGCGCGGCGGCCCCGCCCCGCCCGACGGCCGCGCCCGCGCCCCGGCCCCCGCCCATTGGCCCCGCTCGCGGCCAGGTGGGGCGCCCCGCCCCTCGGCCGCTCCAGGTGCGGCGGCGGGACCCGGGCCGCGGCGGGGGCCGGTGCGGGCGTCGGGGCGCCATGGCCGAGTCCCAGCTGAGCTGCCTGGACGAGGCCCACGTGAACCAGCGGGTGACCGAGGAGCAGGCCGCCTTCTACTACTGCGAGCGGCGGCGGGCGGCGCTGGAGGCGCTGCTGGGCGGCGGCGAGCAGGTCTACCGCGAGCGGGTCCAGAAGGAACGGCTGCGGGACTTCTTGTCCGGCCCGGAGCGCCAAGCCCTCCGCGCCGCCTGGAGCCCCTATGAGGACCCCGCCCCTGCCGCTGTCCCCACCCCCCCGGGCAAGAGCAAGGCCAAGGCCAAGGGCAAGGCCAAGGCCAAGGACCCGGCCCCGGAGGCCCCGTCGGAGGCCCCGGCCCAGCCCGGCGAGTCCCTGGCCTACTGGCCCGACCGCTCCGATACCGAGGTGCCTCCGCTGGACCTGGGTTGGACCGACAGCAGCTTTTACCGCGGCGTGGGTCGCGTCAGCTTCTTCACACACCCCCCAAGGGAGGAGAAGGCGCCCCACCTCAAGCAGGTGGTCAGGCAGATGATCCAAGATGCCCAGAAGGTAGGTCCTCCTCCCCGCCGCCTCCAAGGTGGGACCCCAGGCGCAGTCCCTTGGATCAGGGGCAGACCGCCCTGACCACAGCAGGAACATGGTGCAGGAAACCTCACTCACGTCGTGGGACTGAGGGGAGGCCTATGGGAGGTCTGTGAACGTGTTTGGCAACTTGCAAAGTAATGGACAGTTGTTCGTCATTACAGTGGGGTCTAGAGGCACTGGCTTCTATCTGCCGTGTGCTCCGTGTGTCTCTGGTGAGTTCCACTCCCTAGGGAAGAGTGTGGGCTGGTTGGGCCCTGGGGTAAAATGGGCCTCTCGGAGGTCATGATGACACCTCTCTGCCCAGTAGGGGTTTACAAATCATGTCGCTGGCCAGTTTCTCATTTGATCTTCAAATCAACCCCAGGAAGCCAGTGGTTTGCCCTCCCCAACCCAACACTAGCCATGATGTTCTTAGCCCGCTGAAGAGTCAGGGCTGGCCTGGCCCAGCACTAGGGCTCAAGCAGCCTGAAATGAATAAGGAATGTCTTGTGAGCGCCTACTATGTGCCTGGCTCTGTGCTGGGCACTTAAACAAGGCAGGTCGCTGGACTCCAGCTCAGGAAAAGCTCCCACTTAACCTTGTCTGCTGGGCTTGGGGCTGAAAGAAAGGGATGCTTATAGGTTGGCTGGTTAGAATATAGGTGGGGCGGGTGGTATGTTGTAGGGCAGAGATTTTAATCTTTGCTCTGTGTCCTTGGGTAGAGTTTCTAGGATACCTCATTAAATTTGAATTTTGGGTAAAGAACAAATAATTTTTTAGTATTACTCTATCCCCCAAATATGGCATGGAGCATACTAATACTATGAAGTTAATCATTATGTATCTGATAGTCACGGTTAATGGGCATCCTGTTTTTCACTTACTAAATCTGGCTTTCCTGCACAGAGATTTGCTAAGAAACACCAACAGCCTTTGGTGTCCAGTTCAGAATAGACAACAGGAATGACTTGGGTTACTCTGTTCTAATTCAACTCAATGAATAGGGTTGGAGTTTGGTTACCTCTGGAGACTGAATGAATGGCCTGGGTAGGGAAGGTTAACCTGGGAAGACCAGCGGTGGAGCACCTCTTCCGGGAAGGAAGGGGTGGTGATGCAGGTAATTGGCTAGATTGGCCACCAGAAGGAAGGGTTAACTTGTACTGTCCCGGTTTCCCCCCTCTCTAAGTAATTCCTTTTTGTCTGCCTGAGCTGTCTTTGTATATTATGTTCTGCAAAAGACAAAGGCAAGTTTGAACAGAGGAAAAGGACATGGGTGACTAGTTTGCAGCAGGCTGCAGCTGGGGTCAGAAGTCAAGTCTTATAATACTAACACACCTCAGTTTATTAGCACTTAATATGTGCCTGCATCTTCTCTTTTGCTTTTTGCAACACGCGGGGGAAATGGGAATTTTCCTTATTTTTGGGTTCAGAACTGTTATTCGCCGAAGATCATCATAGCTAGTAAGTGGTTGAGCAGGGATTCAAATGCCAAATTCCTTGCTCTTGACCACTGTGATAGTGTTACCAGCCCTTGAGTCTTGTCTTCTTAAAGGAGAGATTTCAGTCACGAGACAAAGAGCAGTAAAACAAGGATTTATTGGCTGCAGCAAAAGCACACTCAGGACAGTGAAATGAGGAAGGACTTAGCAGAGAAGCAACAGGAGAGCCTAGGCAGGGAGACTTTAGCTCAGTGGGAAGTCGGAGAAAAGGGAGGCTTAGAGACAGATGCAGGGGGTCAACCCAGGACAGGCTGCTGCTGCCCACTGCTCCCCTGCTTGCAAGTCTCCCGGGGACCCTTAGAGTTTAGGAGACATGTGCCTCTGAGGGAGGAAGAGGGGACAGGGACAGTCACCGGCATGTTCCTCAGAGGGAGAGCGAGCAGTGCACCCTCTGTCCTAAGGGTTTTTCTCCTTCTCTTTCAGGCAGGAATCTTAGGCAAGGTCCCAAAGGAGGATCTCAATAGACTGTTATTAATCAGTTTTCCAGGTGTGCTCTTTTCAGGGTTGTGGCTCCACTGATAGGTCAGTGCCAGAGCCGGGGGTCATTAGTCCAAGCAGTTGGTTCTGAGGCCGCAATGGCATTGCTTGTCTGGTTATGCTACTTTTCTGGGCCTGGGTTGGAAATAAGACTGAGGCCTTGATGTTATCTTTAGGGAGGAAAATTGAGAGTGTCTAAACCACATGACCAGCATTACAAGATCGGTCCTGAAAGTATCAGCTGTATGAACTTTTAGTTATGTTGACATTGGCTCAATACTTTTTAGATAGACCTCATATGATAGAGGAGGAAAGGTTACCCTGGGGGCAAAGTCCTTGCTTTCCTCATTTTCCACTTTGGTAGGCACCAGGGGTTTTCCACTCCAGTGACCTTCTGTACATGGCTCGTGGTCCTTGCTGCGCTTGAGTCTAACTGCCTACCACAATAACCTGGCCTGCTGTCTGATGATGGTGCATCAGGGTTAAGTCAAGAAGCTTGAATGGAATTAGCCTGGTCACAACCTCAGTTACAGGTGGCATACCTCTGTTACAAGAAGGGAGAGATAGGGCCCTTGCCCACTGGGGCTTCTAGTCCCCAGTGGGCTGTCAACAGTCTCTTATATAGTAGAGTGCTCTTAACTCTTTAAACATTTAACAACAGAAATTTTAACATTTGTGAACTGATCCAGTATTCCAATCCTTACATCTTTAACCAGTATTTATTTCCAGAGTGCCTAATGTCTGTTGGGTGCTGGCCCTAGGAGGAAGGCCTTGCAAGAGTTAACTTATGCTGGGGGATGTGCTTAAAGGAAAAACTTTTGAGACTGGATGAGCTTAATCTGGGAGGGCTTCCTGAGGGAGGTGAATTGCTGAGTTAAAAAGGAGAGAGAAGGAAACTGGAATGGACAATTTTTCCATAAGACACCCAGGAGCAGGAGTAAGAGATTTTTGCTTCAAAACAGCAAGCAGCTTTGATTAGCAGAAGGAAGGAATTATCCTGATGGGAGCTGAGTATTGTGTGGGGACTGGTGTGGGGTCCTAAAACCGGGTTCAAAGCAGCTTACCACCCCCCTAGAAGAAGCAGCTTCTGACCTTGTCTGTGCCCACTCAGACCTTCTGGGCCCCCACTTTCATCACTGCTGCTCATACCCATATAGCATCTTCTTCTCAAAGACCCAGTGAAGGAGGTGGGGCAGGTGAGGAAACTGAGGCACAGAGAAGGAAAGGGGCTTGCCCAAAGGTCACATGACTGTTTATAGAAATTCACTGATTCCTAGCTTCTGCTCTAAAGGCTATACCTCTGACCACTGCCTGCCACCACTCTTACCCCAAGCAACCCTCCATGGCCATTATGAGAGTCTTCCTCAGTCCTTTTCACCCCGAAGTGGGAGTTTCTTTGTTTCTAGTCAGTCCGGCTGCTGGAGGGCAGGTTCAAGTGCAGAGACAGGGTGACTGAGGGAATAGAGGCAGAGGACATATGTGTCCAGTCGTGTGCCAGTGTTGAATTTTATCTTGTTTAATCCTCAAAATAATCTCATGAGTGAGATTCCTGAGTGAGAATAAGAAACTAAGGCTCTGTGGCTATGACTTACCCACAGCTGTAGACTTTGAAAATATGACTTGGGGCTGGGGATAAGGGACAAAGAGGGTGGTGGCCAGCGAGGTAACAGCCCAGCAGGCATGGAGGTGGGACCCACGTGGGAATGGGTGGAGGTCTTTGAGGCCATCAATCTTATCTGCTGCCTAGGCCTCTGCAAATATCAGAAGCCTCCTGGTCACATTGGATAGCCGGCATTCAAACATTCAGTCATGTTTACTTGTGGGGTGGGGTTGTTCTTTTATAATTTTTCACCCTTGAGTTTTCTACTTATTTTACTATCACTAAATGTTATATTTTTCAGTTTAAACTCAGGTGGAAAGGATGCCTTCAGGGTCCCAGAAATGAACCCTGGTCTGTCCCACCCTGGCAGAGATGACCGAGGGAGGTCACTGCTTCTTGGGCTGCTAAGATCGTTGTAACTGCCTAGGGTGGGCCTAAAGCAGCACTGCATGTCGACTGGGAAACTCTTGGTCTGTACTGACGAGGGCATAGGGAGGGGTTCAAGCAAGTCTAATCTGGATGGTTTTTGACTTGGAAGGATAGTGCATTCGTTTGGTCAATGGACACATATTTTGAGGTCTGCTGTGTGCTAAGCACTTGTAGAGAACAGACATATTAAGCACACCTGCTCGTAAGTAGCCTAATAGTCTACTAAACCATCATTTGGACACTGTGATAAGTGCTTGCCTAGAGCGTATGGCGGGAGGGCCACCAACCCAGCCCCTGACCCAGGATAGGCAGGACCTTCCATGCTGGGCAGGTGGAGAAGGTTGACAGTGGCTGTTGCTTCAGGAACAAAGCTCCCCTACCCCCAGGTGAACCTTGGCCCCTGCATTCCTGGGCCCCATTTCCTGTGTGCCTTGCTCACCTTGTAAGGCAGAGCGCTATCTTTATTTCACGGAGGAGGCCCCTGAGGTTCAAAAGGGTGAAATGACTTATCTTTCGACCAGCCCAGCTTGACGGGTGATCACCAGGATCACTGGTGACCGTACAAAGGTTACAAGCACGACCCAGAGAGGGAGGCTGCTGGACAACCGGGCGAGGCAGCTGTTATTCACCGGGAGCTGCCCCTCCCCTTGCCGTTGCAGTGGGAGGAATAGGCCTGCCTGGTTGAGGGCGGATAGGGGCGTGGGCAGCCAGGCCAGCCCCTACCCCATCTCTGCCTGTTGATGGGGCTGTCCCCTCTCCTTCAGGGCCCAGCTCACCTCTTCCTTGGCACTCAATCAAATTTTCAATCCAAAAGAGATTTTTTAAAAAACTGCTCAGGTGTGACTCCTTGTTTGTGCCACCTGTGTGCCTGGCACACCGCTGGCCTCAGGAAAGCCCATTTAATCCTGGGGACTGCAGAGCCAAGACTCCCCTTTATTCCTCCCTGTCTCTTCTGCAGGGCCCAAGGAAGCCAACAATTTGTTTCAATGATTAGGAACTCTCTTATTGGCCACTGTCCCTCTCTATCACTCTAGAGAAGCAAGTATCTCGTGAAGTCCCCTGTGGAATATCACCCATTGTTTAATTGCCATTGGAAAAGCTGCCTGGAAGCTGAGGCTCTACAGTGGTGGGTGGGGGACAAGGGGGTCGGAGGGGATTGGAGGGAGGCCCCAGGTAGCAGGCAAGCTTGGCCAGGTCAGCAGCCTTGTTAGAGGTCTGGGCAGCTGATCCGAGTGAATGGCCGGGCACACATGCCCAGGGGATGTGGCAGAGCTCGAGGCACCAGGAAACTCGGCAGGTGGCAGCCTTTGCCATTGGGTAGAGCCCACTCTCGACCCTCAATAGCCTTAATCGGCACCCCTCTCATTCAAGCACCCCCAGTACAGGCAACTTCTCTGTGCAGGCACCGTGCTGGGCATTGGCTACAGACATGAATCAGATGCCAAAAGAACCAAGAAAACAGAAGTTTACAAATAGAATTTTTTAAATGTTTCTGGTCTGTGAAATCTGAGTCTGATAATATACTCCGTTAGCCCCTCACCACCTTGTTCCTAATACCTCTCTCCCCCCTCCTTTCCTGTCCCCTCCCCTTCCACCTCAGAAGGACAGGTGACTTCCTCTAGCACTTCTGCGTTGCCTTTCTAAAAGCCTGGTGTAGTGCATAGGGCAGCCCTTGGCCTGTGGGTGCAACACGCTGTCCCCTCCACCTAACCCTTCTTCCCCCCCGCAAGTGGCCATTGCATATGGGCTTTGTGTCAGAGGCATTGGAGGCTGGTGACACTGATGCAGCTGCAGCTCCAGGGACTGAGCACTTCCGGGCCCTTGAGTGACCTTGCCCCAGCCTGTCCCAGCATCCCTGCCAAGCCCCGGGCACTGTGGTTGATAGAGACTCCTTTGTGCTGATCACTGATCCCAGGAGCCGGAATTGCTGAGCCTGAGCAAGGGACACCCAGCTGCACCTCAGGGACAGGGGACAGGCTCTGAAGTTGAAAAGTCTCGGTTTTGGCCTGATGTGGTCACTCACTCGCTGTGTTCCTTTGGGTAAATGACCTCCCTCTCTGATGCTCCTGACCTGCACAATGGGAAGATAATGCACATTTTGCAGGTCAGGAGCTTCTGGTTTCAAAAAACTAGGGAGAAACTATGTACCAAAGACACAGACTTGAAAAGTACCTGCTGCCTTTTCTGGGAGCAGAGGAGGGAAGTGCAGTCGAATTTCCTCCTGGGAGTTGGGTGGGGGGTGCCCCAACCAGGAGATTAGGTGGTGGGGGCAGGGCTGTTTCCCATTTCCTCTGAGTGAGAGAGGAGCCCACCACCCTCCCCTTTTCTCCTATCTCCCTTGTTTACCTGCTGGCCTTGATTTAGTGGTGGTGGTGTGTCAGGACAGCTCCCTGTCTGCGAGGCTGTGGCCAGGGATCTTCCCAGCATGCCATGCGCAGAGACAGGACGGCACAGGGGCTTCCTTGTTCCTGACCTGGGGGTGTGCAGCATTGTCCCCCGGAAGGGCCCAACTGGAAGCACTGGCTCAGCCCAAAGAGCCCAGGGCAGTCTGCAGACTCAAGCTTTCCCAGGGAGGCGGATGGGCACGGAGGGACAGGCCATTTCTCCCAAGGAGAGGGAAAGCTGGGCTCCGTTCCTCTGAAATCTAATGCATTGGATCCCTGAAACTCAGGGGGTAGGTGTCGCCCAGGGGCTCAGAAGTAGATGGTGGGCGATCAGCAAGCCAGTACCTTCTTCATGCCGCTGCCCAGCAGTCTCAGTGGCGGGAGTGCCCCGCTGGGAACTAGAACCTGGCTGTCCTCGTCCTTGCTCTGGCTGTCTCTTCCCTCACCTACCAGGTGACTTGGGCAAATCATTTGACCTTGCTGGGCCTCCACCTCTGCATCTGTCAAGTGGGGATAATTCTTGCTTCTTGCTGACAAGACTGCTCTGAGATACTAGTGCCAGGCTAGGAGACAGCACTTAGAGAAAAAAGGTAAGAACTGGATACAGGTAAAAGGGGTTTCTATTAAGAGGGACTAACACTATTGAAATGTAGGTGCTACACCGGTGATTGCTGTTCATTAACGCAGCCCTCAGCACCTTGCCAGGGAAGTGGTGTTTTCTCTGAGGCGCAGGGAGAGCGCAGGTCGGAGAACCCCGGTGGGGTTCCATGCGACTCTGAAGTCAAAGCTGTGTCCTTCTGCTGCAAATGCAGGTTACCTTTCGGGATTGCCCCCTGGGGCCACCTCTTCCTTCTAAACTTCCAGAAACAAAATGCATTTGTTGTCAGCCAGGCCGTGGGAAGCTCTCAGGTTTGTCTGGAGACAGACAAGCTCAGGGCTGCTTGCTGCTCTGCTGTGAGAGGGGGGTGGGGAGAGAGTTCCTGGGTCCGCAGGCCCCAGGGCAGTTGTCCCTGGGAAGCTGGGTGTAGGTAGCTTCCACGGACCTTGTCTTCTTAATGGATGCTTTCAGGCCCATGTGCCTTGTACTCTCACTGACAGACTGGGGCTATGATGGATTCCCAGCCAGCAACCCCATCCCTTCACGTTGCACCCCTGAGGATGTCTCCTTTCCATGGCTGGTGGCCAGGTCCACCTGAGTGTGTACAAGGCAGAGCTTGTTCTGGGGCAAGCTTCCCATGGAAGTGGGGGAGTAAACAGAGAACCAACAAGCCCAGGGTGGGTCCTGGCACTGCCCTGAGCTCCCCCGCCCCCAGGCTGAGTCACGCCAGGGATCCCTGCTCCCCCCTTCTCGTCCAGTACCTCACCATCCCGTGCGCCATAAGCAGTCAGCATTGCTGCCCTTCCATTTTCCCTCCCCTTCTCTGAAATCCCTGGAGTCTGTGGACTTGTTAATAATCCCAGAATCTTAGCCCTGGAAAAGGGGGTTTCTAATTATTAGTCTTTCTGGCCCATGTTCCCAGTAAGCTGTAAACTTACCCTGGTGTAGCTAATTGGCTGGTCTCATTCTGTTGGGCCCCTCCCAGTACTGGCTGGGTGTGTGGGAGGCTCCACATAAATGTCCTTTTTGTTCTGGTTTTTAGCAGTGAGTCAACATATGGCTGGGATGGGGTGGGGACCAGGTCTCCTTACCTTCAGGTGGGTCTTTGAGGACAGACTATGGGTGTCCTTAACTCCCCTCCCAGAAGGATTCCTGGACTGCCTGGGAATTCCCCACATTTGTAGTTCACCCAATATGTTTTTCTCAGGACCTACTATGTGCTAGGTTCCAGACACATTCAGATAGACCCTGCTTTTAATTCTAACGGGGGAGATAAGATGAAAACAAATGGCAAAACAGTTAGGTGGGTTAATAGCTATTATTTATTGAGCACTTAAATGCCAAACATATGCCAGCCCTGAAAAATATATGATTATTTCATTAAATTTTCACAATAACCCATTTTACAGATGAGGAAATTGAGGGTCAGAGAGGGTAATGACACTCTGCGAGGAAATAGTGGAGCTGAACGGGAACTGAGTTGAATCTGATTCCCACCAAGCTCAGGCCCCATGAATTGACAGAGCAGCCGGTATAGAGACAGAGAGGGTAGGAAGAGGGTGGGTAGGTGCGAGACGGGGCCTGGGATGGGGCCTGGGACGTGTGGACTCACACGCACTGTTATCCTCACTCCATCACCCTCCTGATCAGCTTTCTAAACCACGCCTCTCCCTGCACTCTGCACCTGCCTGGGGGAGCCCCCTCCTAGGAAATGGCATCTGATAGTAGCCACAGAATTACCTTTGCTCCTTCCCAGAAACTCCCAGGCCCACTGCCAGCTCCAGTTGTCTTGCTCTGATTATTCCATCAGGAAGGGCCTCAGTGGTACATTTTGAGTCCTGCCTCACTCTGCCCATGTGTTGTGTGGTGCTGGGGGCCCCAGGCCAGTAGCCCACCCCAGTGGTGGGATCCTAAGAATCGTTTGTGTATCTTCATTGGATTTTTTTTTTAGTGGCTGATTTATCCTCCTAATTATGCGTAGCTTTAAGCTAATGTTAAAATGAGCTTGCATTAGATAATTTTCACTAATTAACAGCAACTTAGTGCGGGGAAAGTCGTTCCAGAAGCTCACCGTGGGGCAGGGAAAAGCTGGCCTAGAATCTTAAAAGAATTGCCATGCTCACTGCCTGGTGAATCACACAGGGCCCTTCACAGCTGAAGTGCCCTGACCTTGCTCACAGGAGTACAGTTGTCTCTTTCTCTGGAGAGCCAGCCTGGGTCCCCTAGGTAGGTCTCCTTTATCAACCTAGTTTGGGGTGAGTGGGAAGCGTGGCAGCCCCATAGCGTCAGGCCCTGCACTGAGGCCAGGGCTCCAGAAAGGAGGCCGCCTGGTTGGGCAGAATTGGGCTCCAGCGGCTGCCAGTGTGGCGAGGGAGCCTGGTGTTTAATGATGTCAATTAGTGAGTCTGAAACAATGTGACATGGCTCCAGACAGCTGGGAAACGTCAGCTGACAAAGCACAGATGTTTTCTGGGGACGGGGGTGGGGGGTGGCAGCCTGGCCTCCACACAGAGAATAGGGCCCCGTTGGTCTTGGCTCTGGCCCAGGTTGTTTCTGCAGCTCCCCAGGGACCCCCACCCCTGCAGAGGGGTTCTGTTCAGAGCTGGCCCTGTGCAGGAAGGGAGGAATGACACACAGGTCTCTGTCCTCCATCGTTCCCCCACCCCTTCTGACACAGGCCTGAGCGCACTCTGGGAAGGGCACACACTGGCCTGGGGGCTGGGAACAGTCTCAGGGAAGAGTGAAACTAGTACCTCCAAGGGGAAAGGGTGCACCCATCGCCATAGGGATAGGGTGGTAACAGCAGGAGGTAACTCAGGAGGGCGAAGCCTTGTGGGTGTGTTTGGAGAAGTTACAGTGTTTAATGTCAGGAGAGGGAGTGGAATGAAAGTGCAAGGAAAGCTTTCAGCCAGGCTGAGGGCGTGATTCTGTGGCAGTTGGGGCCAGTGCTTGACAAAGGAGGGCAACCTGTTCAGGGTTGTGTTATTGGACCCCCCATGATCAGGACTGTGAAACCAGCACCCCGTCAGGCTAACCCTGCGCACCTACAGCGTGCGCGACACTGTGAGCAAAGAGGGGCGGAACCCGGCCATGGGGCACTCGTCACACCAGCTTCTGTCCAGCCATCGCAGCGTCCGTTTGCACCCTCTCCAGAACCGCGAGGCAGCAGCCCTTTCCAGGTGGAAATCTGTGGGATTGAGCAGCGCCCACAGTCTCACTGCCAGCGTGAGACTCCAGACTCCCAGGTCAGCTTTCCCCTCCGCTAAGTGCCCTTGGCCTGCGAGGGTTCGCCCCGTCCTGTGCAGAAGTCGGTGATGCTTCACATGGGCTCCCTGCAGGCTTGATGACCAATGAAAGTCTCTGCTGTGTGCCTAGAGCCGCGACCCCCCACCCGGGGACGAACGGCCCTCATCCGCACATGCTGTGCAGGTGCCCGGACCCCGCCGGTCGGTCTCTACTCTGCCTGGCAGCAGGTTTTCTTAGCAGCGCATCCTGGCTGCTTAGGTATAGATGCCGGCATTTCTACACCAACAGTGAACTGTGCAGACTCTTCCCTTACCTGGGCCACCCTTCCCCTCAGTCTCTTCAGTCTGTCCTTTCCGCCTTTCTGGGACTTTAATCAGTGCCCGGGCTGGCCTGCTGGGCATGGCACTGAGCAAAAGGAAGACATGCACACCTTGAGGGGCTGGTGCTCTGGCCGCCAGCTACCTGGGGCTCAGCACCGCCACACTGGCTGGCTCCTTCTCTCACTGTCCTTACTTGTGTCCCCTCCTCTGAACTGATGGCTCTTTGTTCTGGATTCCCTGGCCTTGGCCTTGACCCACACTCCCTACAGGCCAAGCACAATGCTCCTGGTGCCTTCTGTATCATTTAAAACAACAACCCTGTGAAGGTATCACCTCCCCATGTTAAAGTGAGTAAACTGAGGCTGAGATTAAATGGACTTAATCCAGGCCACATTGGCAGGAAGACTTTCTGCTTCCAAGAGCGTATATTCCCTTCCAAACACCAGTGGTTCCTCAGCTGATCCAGCCACCACCTGCATTCAGAGCCTGCAGGGAAAGGTGCTATCCAAATGTATTTTCACTAGGCTGCAGGGTCAGAATCTCTAAGGACAAAGCCCTCATCTGCACATCCAGCAGGCCCGCTCCCCTGGGGCCAGCCTTCCGACGCTGGCCTGTAAGTTCACCCGTAGCCCTTGAACGCTCAGGGCATCCTCACGGGAGATGGCAGAGCCAGAGCCCGCCCGGCACTACCCTCCACGGGAATGGGAAGGACTGCTCTCCGGTCCCAGACAAATGGCCTCCCCTGGGCTGCCGGACAGGTAGCTGTTCTGGGAGGCAGCGGCTTGACCACTTTGCCCAGCTGCTTCCCTCCCCACCTGAGGGAGCGGAGGGCTGACTGTGTGTGGAGTTAGCACCGTTCCCCTGGAGCAGGTCCGTTTAATGGCCCCTTGTGACCGCGTGGCTTTTCCCTGGCATGTCCTGGGCATGATCTCATCTGAACCTGCCAGCAGGCGTGGGAAGGAGGCAGGGCAGCTATGGGGGCTCAAAGCCGGGCCCCAGGCTCACGTGGGTCATCAGTGGAAAAGCAGGGACGCGCCTCTGTACGCTCGCCTCCGCCCCAGGAAGAAGTGACCACCACAGCGTGCCCCTGGGAGGAGCAGGTTTGGCCTCTGGCCTCTTGTTTTTTCCATCATGGAGCGGAGTGAGGAAGGGGTAGATCTTGGCCTGAACAGCTGCCACACCCGCCCCAGTAGCTAGAGCTCCACGTCAGCAGAGCTGGGGAAACCAGTGAGAGAGAGAGTGATATAGTCCAACACTACTGATGTGTCTTGGCCTTGTGTGACCAGAGGAGGGCTGGGGTCCTGGCCAGAGTGTACCTATCCCCAGAGCCTGCTGTGATCACATCCCGATAGCTCAGGACTAGGGCCAGAAGCCTGGGCCTTAGTCCCACCTCTGCTGAGACCCAGATGGGTAACTTAACCTGCAGGCTAGGCGCTAGCTAAGTCTTCTCCTACCCCTGAGGTTATGCACATCTGGAATGTCCTTCAGTGCTGGGATCCAGGGCTGAGGGGCAGCCTGACCCTTCAGGTGGGCACAGCCAGGGCTTGTGGAACTGCTGTGCAGCCCTCGCTCTGCTCACTGGCTTGCATTCCATCACAGAGAGGACAGTGTCCTTTGCAACGTATGAAAGTACTTGCTCCATGCGCTAGTGGGCAGCCCTGCCTCCTGTCCTAATGTCCTTGCTGTGGATTTCTACTCTGTGGTTCTGTACTGTCCTCACTCGTGAGCTGGCTTTCCTTCAACCTCTTAGGCGGATGGAGCAGAGACAGAGAGGTCAGACCCCAGAGCTGTGGGCTCAGACAGCAGCCCCAAAAGGCGCCAGCTTCTTTTCCCTACCTGTGCCCTTGAGGGAGAACTGCAAACTCTGCCTTCCAGCAAGACATCTAACTGGAATCTCACTCAGCATTCTTTTTCTCTCCTCCCCAGTGCCTTGTCATTCATGAGGTAGAAGAAATAACTACAAACCTATATCCATACCCTAAAATTAAAATAGGCATGAAACAATCTCCAAATAGACATTCATTCTGCAAACATGGAGAACTGACATGGCGTGGAGATGTCCTCTGAGGGTAGAGATTCTGAGGGAAACCAGGTGATCGCTGCCATCCAGAAGCCCACACTCCAGGAGGGACAGAGCCACTTAGCCAGGGTTGCACGGCAGGGTCCAGGAGCTGTTATTTGCCTAGAAGAACATGTAGGCAGGCAGGAGGCAGGGGGTGGTGAACATTGCTGGGTGCTAGAAGTTCAGGAAGTTCTTGGCTGAATCTTAAGAGGTGCCTAGGTGTCCCACAGGGGTGTGGAAGGAGTAGGAACAAAAGGACTTGAAACCGCCGAGGACATGTAGTGGTTCTCAAAAGATGTTGCCGGGGGTGGGGGAGACACTGTGATGTTGCCCCCAGGAGATATTTAGTAATGTCTACAAATGTTTCGGGGGTGGTCACCACATGGGATGGTGCTACTAGCATGCTGTTAACATCCTGCAAAGACAGAACAGCCCCCCAGAACAAAAAAAATTACCGGCCCTCAAATGTCAATATTGCCAAGAACTTCTGTGTTCAGGTAACTGTAGGCCATTTGCATGGCTGAGAACAAGGGCAGAGGAGGCCCTTCAAATGCCAAATTAAGGGTTTGGACCTCTCTTGAAGGCTGTGGGACCCAGGGGTTCATCAGTCTTGTGTTTTTGGGGAATCACTGCTGTGAAAAGTGGATTGAAGTGCGAAAATGAAGTAGGCAGGAGAGGCTAGTAAGGAAGCTATTCTAGAAGCTCAATAAGAAATGGGGGGGAGAGGGGGGAGGCAGGGCAGCAGTCCAGTGGGAGCAGAAAGTTGACCCGAGCCAGTGGGACCTGCCAGACTTGGTGACCCATCAGGTTTGTCACTGGATATGGGTAACTGAGAGCATGTTGATTTTGGGGGTGCCTGCAGGCCCTGAGGTTTAGCCTGGATCATCTAAACGCACCAGGGGTACCAGGCACTGGCTGTCTTGAGCCATGGAATGTAGTGGGGAAGGTGGGGTTCTTTTCCTTCTTTTTATTATCCTTTGGTAATTAGGGAGTAGGGAAAGAGAACCTGACAAGCTGGCAGTTTAATTAAAGGTGAATGACAGAGAGGGGAATTCTGAGGGTCCCTAGCCCATCCTGCTCTCCTCTCCCCATTGTGGCAGGGTATCAAAGCAAACGGCCCACAAGGTGCATGACAGCATCAGAGCCTCTTTGCCAACGGCTGGGACAGCTGATAACCCATGCCACCTGGAGTTAACCTCTTCCTTGGTGCCACACATCAGTGGGTCACTGGGTCAAGGACACTGCAGGCCTGCCCAGACAAGGTGGTGACTGTTTTCTCCTGATGACATCAGTCTCTCTGGGTCCTATGCCTGTGAGGTTCTTCTTTTAATATCTGATTTTCCACTGACACCTGGGGTCTTGACGTTAGATTTGAGGCGGAGGGTCGAGTGGCACATTAAACACCTGGACAGAGGGAGTGGGGACTGGTTTTCCTGGGCCTGATGCTGCGGAGCTGGATGTCAAGCGGGGCCCCTAGAGACCAAAGTGGAAGGTAATTATCACTTCTCCTCCACAATGAGATTGCAGGAGTCAGTGAGCAATTGATTTTTTTTCCTACTACAGATATTTCACTGTTTAATTGGTAGTGACACAGATGGCTGGCTCTCACCAGGTGCCACAGACCAAGCTGCCCTAACTCGGGGCCTGGGATTCTCTCTCCAGTTTGTGATCCTCTCACATCACAGCCTTCTTCTCCGGTGGGGGCAGGGCAGCCAGCTCCCTGCCTGCTCTTTCAATCACAAAATAAAAGCCTGAAGTGTGAATCCAGAAGCACCAGGAGCCAGTCAGGCAATCCTTACTCATATACTGAGAGTCGACTTTAAGCTGTGGAGAGTTTGGAAGTGAGCAAATGATGGACTCAGGCCTTGGGAGAGAAGACGTCAGGAGCCCTCCCAGGAGCCAGGTTCTGATGGATGGAAGCCTGAAGTGCTGGCCTGCCCCGAACTGTTCCAAGCCAGCTGTTTGTTTCTGCTTATTGGTGTTTGTTTTGAACCTCACTGTGCAGAGCTGGTTATGAACCTCAACCTCAGTTCATGGCCCACTGCCATCATCAACCCATAGAAGACCCATCTTGTTCTACTTTCTCCTTCCCTGCCATTTATTCCTTCTTCCATAGGCAGCCATCCTTGATGTATTTAGCATATGTCTTTGGACATGTCTATATCCTTGAAAAACATGTAGTATTTTATTTACATGAATGCTATTAGGCTATTGATCTTTATCCTCTTAAGATTTTAAACCAAACCTATACATGGGTCATCCATGCCAGTTCCTTGACTAAACTGTTCCCCTTCTTTGCCTCCTTCTCCCCCCTCCCCCTCCCCACCCCTTTCTGCACACTGAAGTTCTATTCTTTGTATTCATGTCTCTGGTTCTGTTTTGCTTATTTGTTTGTTTTGTTCATTAGTCTCCTGTATTGGGTAAGATCATATGGTATTTGTGTTTCACTGACTGGCTTATACTCCCAGTTCCATCCATGTTGTTGCAAATGGTAGGGGTTTCTTTCTTTCTGCTGTATAGTATTTCATTGTGTAAATGTACTAAAGTTTTTTGATCCATTCATCCACTGAAGGGCACTTAGGTTGTTTCCAGCACTTGGCTATTGTAAATAGTGCTGCTATGAACACAGGGGTACATAGGTTCTTTTGAATTTGTGTCTCAGGTATAATTTCTTCGGGTATAATCCTAGCAGTGGAATCGCTGAGTGAAAAGGCAGTTCCATTTTTAATATTTTGAGGAAATTCCATACTGTCTTTCATAGTGGCTGCACCAGTTTGCATTCCCACCAACAATGCACCAGGGTTCCCTTCTTTCCACATCTTTGCCACCTCTTGTTTGTTGATTTGTTATTGATTGTGACAGGTGTGAGGTGGTATCTCATTAGAGTTTTAATTTACATCTCTCTGGCTAGTGATTAGCTCTTAATTCTTTTCTTATCATATTGCATTGGTTAGGGCTTCCAATGCTTTGTTAAATAGCAGTGGTGATAATACTTTTGACTTGCTTGATACTTAAAGGAATTGCATCTGAAGTTTTTCAGTTAAGGTACCTTCTATTCCTAGTTTTTTAAAGAATTTTAATCATAAATAGAGATCTAGCATTATCAAAGTTTTTAAAAACTTATTAAGATAATGTATGATATTCTCTCCTGACACTATAAATATTATAAATGTAAAATGATACATTTTCTGATACTGAGTTATTCTTACATTCCTAGGAGAAACTTTACTTGATTATGCTATATTATATTAATTCACTTTTAATGACTATACATGCCATGAAAATTTTATTTTCAAATTGATTAATGTATAAATGATTTTAACATTCTTTTTACCACTTTTTCTATTTCTTAAAAAAGTGGCAATTTTATCCTGGTTGGTGGCACAGTGGATAAGGTGCCAGCTTGCAAACCCAAAGGTTGCTGGTTCGATTCCCAGCCAGGGCACATAACCAGGTTGCAAGCCAGGTCTCCGGCCAGGTCCCCAGCTGGAGGCAGGTGAAAGGCAACCATACATTGATGCCTCTCTCCCTCTCTGCCTCTCTCCCTTCCCCTCTCTAAAAATATTAAATAAAATCTTTTTTTTTTTTAAGAATTTCTTAAAAAGTAAACATCAGTATTATTTTTCTGTTTTTACTCAGTGTTTTATCTGCACATCCTCTGTTTTTGTGCATCTTGATAGAATCTTGTCCATCTTGTTTGGTCTTTTTGAAAAGTCAGTTTTTCATTTGGTGTTACAGCTATCTCATCTCTGTGAGCCAGTATGGTGCCACAAAATTAAGACTGGAGTCAGTCAGACCTGAGTTCAAATCCCTGTTTTGCTACATGCTGTGTGACCTTGGACATGTTACTTTGCCCCTTTGTATTTACGGCCTCATCTGTAAAATGGGAATTATAATCCTCCTCATTGTGAGGATCAAATCAGAAAATTTACCTAAAGTACTTGGAACAATGTGAGGCACATAACACTGTTCAGTGATGTTAGTCTCTGTCCCCAGGGCCTTTTTGCTGTGTCCTTTGCATGAAATGCCCACCTCCTAGGTGCCTGCCAGCCCATGTGGCACCTGTGTGCAGGTTAGAAAAGGTGTCCCTTCCTCAGCAGGGACGGTTTCCACTCATCCCCTTAGCCTAGTGCCCACACGCGTAGCCATGCATGGCAGCTCTGCCCACTTCTCTGCTCTGTTTCCCTCTCTGCTCACTCTGTGGTCCCCTAGTTGCCCATTCTTTGAGTTTCAGCTCCCTCACTGAAGCCTTTCTTGTTTGCCCCTAGCTGAGAGTCATCAATCAATCACCCTCCCCCGCCCTACCTATTCCCAAAGCTCCCCAGCAGAAAACCAGAGCCCTAACTTTGACCTTGGGTCAAATCAATCAATCACCCTTCCCTTCGCACCCCTCCCCCGCCTTAAATGCACAGCACATGCCAATTGTGCATCTCTTAAGGCGTTTATTTCATTTTACCTTCTGTCTTAGTTATTTTGTGCCAGTGCTGTATCATTCCAGCTAGGATCATCCCTTAAAGTTAGAGATTGCAGCTTGTCTTTAGCTCCTCCCTGTGACTGGGCAGCTCAGTATTTGTATGAATGAGTATTCAATGTAGGAGCTAAGAAGAACCTTAACTAATAATTATGGGTAAATGATGTTGGGGTGGTTCTTCAGAAGAGGAGAAACGGTAAGGCACATGTGTGAAGGTGATGATGAAAACAACGGGGATGGCGTGAAGGGTACCACTTACTAAGTTTGCCATGTGGTAGGCACTGTGTTATGTGCTTTCACAGTCTTTCTCTCTCAGCCCTCTTGGCAGCCCCTTGAGACAGGTGCTTCTGTTCACTCCATTTTGCTGCCAAGAAAACAAGGGCTCTGACAAGTCAGCAGTGAGTTGGTCCCAGGCCTGGTCTTCTGACTTTTGAGTTCAGGCTTTCCATTACAGTGACTAGCAGACACTTCAGCCACACAGCAGCTGCTGTTTCTTGAGGACTCACACCATTCCAGGCACTGAGTTGGATGCTTCACAGGCCTTATCTGCTATCTTAATGATGAAAGTGCAGGGTAATCAAATCCACTTTGCAGATAAGGAGGTTCGCCAAGGTTAGGTGATTTGCCTTGGGTCCTGTAAATGGAAAGGTCAGTGAACGAGATCTCTCTGACTGCAAATCATTCCCTTACTTCTTATCATATGCGCAGTGCTGAGCCAACAAGAACACCCTTGCACTGGAGCTAGGTGGGGCGAGGGTGGGAGTGGTGGGAAAATGGAGGAAGCTGAAGTCAGAAAGGCAGGTCCTCCCAACATGGATAATCAGGTCTGGCTTTTGGAAATCAAGGGTCCTAGGCAGTGACCTTGACTTGAGGATGGAGTGGGATGGTTTGGACCCCTGGAGACCAGGGAATCCGAGCTCCCTGGAGCTCTGCCCATATCCACCCTCAGGGAAACACAGGGCCTTTCCCTCAGCTCTGCCCTTGGGAGCTACCAGGAGATCAAAGCACCTGTGGAAAAAGTGTTTTGAGTACCTGCAGCTTATGGAAATGAGTCCACCCCTGGCCTCTCAACTGTCAGGTCTCCCTGAGCCTGCTCAGCTCCATAGGGCACCACGACCCCCTGTCCTCAGCCTCCCAGGTCTCCCCTGATACAGCTTCTGAAGAGATTCTGGAAAATCCTGGGGGGTGGGGGTCCATCAGGAATAGCCTGGACCCTCAGGCATTTTCCGGAGCAGAAAGCCCATCTCCTGAGCTCACGTGTGGTCAGACACGGGTGAGGATGTGGTGAATCCTGGAGAGGGGCAGGTGGGGTTTTTGAGTCTCGGCCACCAGCAATGCCAGGTCCAGCTGGTCCTCTCTGGGCCGAGGCGTGCCTCCATAGAGAGTGCAGTCAGCGTGTGTCTCACTGGTGCCCTTCCCCACCCAGGTCATCGCTGTGGTCATGGACCTCTTCACTGATGGAGATATCTTCCAAGATATTGTGGACGCTGCCTCGAAGCGCCAGGTCCCTGTGTACATCATTCTGGATGAGGCAGGCGTGAAGTGTTTCCTGGAGATGTGTCAGGGCCTGAAGCTCACTGACTTCCGTATTCGGGTGAGTTTACCACTGTGCAGGGTGGGGACAGCAAGAGTTGAGACGGACACTGCCCCCACCCCTTTCTCTGCCTCTTCTCTGGTTCAGGGCTTCCTGAACATCAAGATGTCAGTCCCTCCTGTCTAAAACCCTGTCTTGTGCACTAATAACCCTAAGTTACCTGCCAATTTAAACTTTTATCACAGTGCTGCTGAGGCTAAGGAGGCAGACCTGGCCCAGTCCTGAGGTGGTCATCTTGCAACCCAAGGTCAAAGTTAGGGCTCTGGTTTTCTGCTGGGGAGCTTTGGGAATAGGTAGGAACCACCCTGAGCTTATCCACACCTGGAGCAAGATTTGCAGGCTTCCTCCTGCTCTCAAAACGGGGTTCATCTGTAAGGCCATAGGAAGCAGGGCATAGCTGCAGACAGGAGGCAGCAGGCAAAGCCCCGTGCATAAAAGAGCACCTCCTGGCCCAAGCAAAGGCTTGGCTCCAAGCCTTGCAGGCCCCAACCTGAGTGACAGTAGTTTTCTTCTCTCAACAGAACATCCGTGTCCGCTCTGTGACAGGTGTTGGTTTCTACATGCCCATGGGGAAGATCAAGGGGACCCTGTCATCAAAGTTCTTAATGGTAGATGGTGAAAAGGTAGCCACAGGATCTTACAGGTAAGTTAGGCCAGATCAGAGAAGGACCCTGGGAGGCCTTTATTCATTTGTCATAAGTGTTGATAATCAGGAAAATGCTTGGCTAGAGCCTCCATGGGCATAGGGTTAAGAGGTTTGTCTGATCCTCTGGCAAAAAAGAACCTCCTGGCCAGTCCTTTCCCTCATACTTTGTGGCTACGGCTTCATTCCAGGGAAAGAGTCAACTCTTGCTGGACACTAAGCCCAGGCTGCTTTTCATGGTCCACAGCAAATGGTTGCTTTTTTTTTTTTTTTTTTTGACTTTCAGACATCAGAGAAGGGAGGGAGAAAAGGAGGGTTACATCGATGTGAGAGAGAAACACCAACTGGCTGCCTTCCATATGTGCTCTGACTAGAGGCTGAACCTGCAACGCAGGCATGTGTCCTGACCATTTATCGAACCTTGACCTTTCAGTTTGCAGGACAACACGCAAACGGCTGAGTCACGCTGGCCAGGGCAGATGGTTGCATTGGGAGGCTAGTTGTTAGGTGGCATGAGCAGGAAGCAGAATGGACCAGATCTGAGCAAGAAGCGTGAGGGTGTGGTGTGCAAGGAGTCTCCCGAATTCCGATTCAGAAGTAAATTACCAGGAACATGAGAGATTATATCTGTGCGAGTGTCTTCTCCCCACGTAAATTAAAATCGAGGTGTAGAATAGAGACCCAGGCACCTGAAACAATTATAAATGATATAAGTCCTCTTAAAATAGGAGGTTTTGCAGACACTTAGTGCTCTAAAAATTGAGCAGAGAACCAATAAGGAATGGGATGATATTAATAATAGTAGCAGCTGCAGGGACTACTTATTAAATGTGTATGTTGTGCCAGCTACTGAGCTAAATATTTTACACCTATTATCTTGCTCGAGCTGCGCAACAGCTCTGACGGGCACAACAGCCCCATTTTATGAGGCGCACAGGGTTGAAGCCAGGCTTGAACCCGGCCTGACTTCTCATGTGCTCGCCTTGCACCCACTGCCTGCTTTCTGCATTCGAGGCCAAGACCCAGAAGAGGGGAGGGATTGGGTCAGTGGAGGGACAGCACCCCAGTGCGAAGGCCCAGCGGTGCCTTCCGCCAGGCAGCAAGGCACCCAGCCTCAGGTAGATGGGCTTGCCCGAGGGCTGTAGCGGGGCAAGGTCGCTGGCCTGGGCACCTGAGTCTTGCTTCTCTGTCTCCACATTCTCAGGTTCACCTGGAGCGCCTCCTACATGGACAGGAACCTTCTCCTCCTCCTGACAGGGCAACACGTGGAGCCCTTCGATGTGGAGTTCCGGGAACTATATGCCATCTCTGAGGAGGTGAACTTGTACCAGCAGTTGGGCCTGGCAGGAGGTGCAGGCAAGATGGGCCTTAACTACTCCACTGTGGCTCGCAAACTTATCAACCCCAAGTACGCCCTGGTGTCCGGCATACGCCACCCACCGGGGGAGATGATGCGTCGGGCTGCCCGGCAGCAGCAGGAGGCTGGTGCCCACCCAGAGGGGCAGGAGGAGGGCAGCAGAGGTGGCGAGTCAGCCCGGCGGCTGGACAGCTTCCTGAATGACTTGGTCACGCTGGAGCAGGTGCTGCCCCCTGTGGAGCCCATACCCTCGGGAGAGCTGAGTCGGAAGGATGGCAGGGTGGTCTCTCACCTGCATGTGGACCTCAAACCCCGCGAGGCACTTGCCCGAAATGGCAAGGGAGAAGCTGCCAATGGGGAGGCTGCCCAGGCCAAGGAGAGCAGGCGCTTTAGCCGCATATTCAGTCGCCGGGCCAAGAAGCCTGCAGCGCCCAATGGCATGGCCAGCTCCCTGTCCACCGAGACCTTTGCCGAAGTGGAGTTCAGAATGGGGAGGAGGCCCAATGGCAGCTCCAGTGCCAGCACCTCAGGTGAGCCCCCAGCATGGGGCCAGGGCTCCCCTGCCTCTGCCTTTACTGGGAAGCATTGCCTGGTTCCTGCAGGAAGGCAGCTTGCCGGCATGGAGGGAGCCTCAGTCTGGGGTCAGACGGTCCTCATTTCCCATTTGGCTCCGGCTTTCATCCACCTCATGACCTCAGGCCAGCAGCTGCAGGTCGAGTTTCTGTTTCCTCTTCTCCAAAAGGGGAGAGTGCCGCATGCCTTGCCCAGCTGTTCTGAGGCTGGAAGAGGCTAGAACAGTGCTGGGCATGGAGTAGTCTGAACTAGAGGCTTGGAAAGTTTCCCCTTTGTAAATGCAGCCACAGAGGCGCAGCTGAGCAGCCGGCAGAGGCTCGGCCCTGCTTCTGAGTCTGGGGCTTCATCTAGCAAAGCATGTTCCTTGTCATCAGGATCCAACCTGCTCAAACACACCACACCCTTACCTGTGCCCTGCCAACACCCTGACCCACTTTGCTTATTTCTGTATAGTTTGAATCAGTTCCTCCCTGTGTTTATTTGATAAGTGGTGTTGGCCATGCTTCCTTCCTCGGGAGAGATTGTTCCTGCTGATATCTCTCTGGCTATTTCTCTGGGATCCCCTAGAGGTCCTGGCCTTTCTCTTTCTCTGGAGCAGTTTCCAATGCGGCCTTTCCGAGGCTGGTGGTGACAGCCAGGACTACAGCTGGTGCCTTTTCTCATGTCAGCCTCCCAGAGTCTGAAAGGTCTCCCTGTTGGGGTTTCTCCCTCTGTGGCTCTTTTTTCACTCTCTCTGTGGGTGTTGCTCTCTCTCTGGGTGTCAGGCCCTCGGGAGAGGAGATTCCCTGGGGTGCATTTCAGGTCTGCCTGGCTGGTTGCTGAGCGCCACGTGAGTGGCGCAACTGGGCCGACTGTCCAACTCAACCAAGCAGGGAACTGGATGCTGAGAGACTCATGAAAGGCAGCAAGAAGGGACAAGACAATGGGCCTTTCGTTTCTATGGAAACAGCATCTCAGGGTGAGGGGGCTGAAGGAAGAGAAAGCTTGCACTTCACCTCCATCAGGACTTGAGAAATGGCCCCTTGTACAGTTGGGCTTGCCCCTCCCCCTCCCTTCCCTGCCAGGTGTTCACCATGGCAACCCTGCCTTCAAACAGAGGTGCAAAGCAGCAGCAGCATCTAGTGTTGGGAAAGCCAGGACACCCTGGGGAAATGGGACTGGGCGGTCACCCCCTGCCCCGCCAGCACACAAGCCCTGGCCTGGTGTGAGTCCTCACCCCAGTACTACTTACTATGCCTGGGGACTGAATTCACCTCTCCAAGCCTCCACCTGCCAGCACCAAGGTTACGGTGAGGGCCAAGTGAGAGAGAATGCACCTGGTGAAGGTGCTCAGCAAATGCCTTTTGGCCAAATAAGCACTGGTGCTGCTGCTGGGTCCACACATGCTGAGTCGCCCTTGCCTGTCCCAACTGCACAGAGTGTGTCAGGCGCCGCAGGGGGGCTATGCAATGAGTGGAGGGGAAGGTTAAGGTTCTTGCACTCCAGCCACTCACCATTAGGTCAAAGCTGGGCTGTGGGTGATGCAGGGGTCCTCGAAGTGCTCAGGCTGCCCAGGGCAACACTACAGGGCCTTCCCTTATTTCCTGGCTGATCAGGGGGCCCAGTCTCACTGCTGGACAGCAAACTCAGGAGTCACATAAAAGGGTGCCCAGCAAGAGCACCCTCTTCTGCTTCATTCTTTAGAAGAAACAGAGAGTGGCCTCATCCAGCACAGCCTCTGCCCCCCAGGTGGGCATCCCTACCAAGGGCCTGAAACTCAAGTCCTCTCCCTGCTACTTTGTTCCCCCAAAGGCAGAGCAAGAAGTGGGGCCCCCTCTCCTCCAGCTGGGCTGTCCCAATGCCTCCTTTCAGTCCCTAAGAAGCCAGGTCACTAGGACTCTGTTCCAGAGGGTCAGGCTCCTGAAAGCATGGGGACCCCCCCACCCCCAAGGGTTGGCACTAGTAATCCTGACCGATGCACTTGGAATTGTCAGCTGGGAGGAAATGGCTTTGCTGCTAGCTTAGGGTCCCCATCTAGGGATAGGCTCTTGCTCCCCACCGTTTGGACACATCCTTTTACATTCCAGGACCATTTCCTGGTCCAGAAGAGGCGGGTTGATCCAGGGAGGAAATCCAAGATCACTTGGAGCTTTGATTCTGTCCTTTCTGACGGGTGCCCTCTTAGCGAGGGAGAGCGCGGGCTGATGGCAGGCTGGGTGAAAGAGATCGAAAAGCTGAACACTGACAGCCAGTGAAATTGCTTGATAAGAAGTATATAGTTGTCAAACACGCACACTTTGTAAACCCAAGTGCGGTGTCTGGGAGAGCCTTCGAAATCCCTTCCCTCAGGCCCGAGAGAGGTTGCGGGGCGGGGTGGGCAGTGCTGCCCGGTGGCGTGAAGGCCCGCAGCGCCCTCTACTGGCAAAAGCCGAGCGCGGTTCCCCGGCTCGTCTCTCCGCGGAGACCTGCCTCGCTCCTGCTCCAGGCTCACAGCACCTTTGCACCTTCGTGGAGAGTCCTTCCAGGAGCTGCAGTCACGCCCGTGGGGCACACAGCCCAGTCTCAGGGGACAGTGTCCACTGAAGAGCCCTGTTAAAATGCAATGAGGGCCCGGTAGCGCTGGCCTGGGCTCGGCCTCTGAACTTGGAGCAAGTGCCCTGAGTGTTCCCCGTGAAGGGGGCCCCAGAGCTCTGTGACACTGGAACAAGGCCCTGTCCTCAGGGCTGCTGGGCTGGGGAAGGCGGCTCCAGGTGATGCCCCATAGCCCCTCACAGCTCCCCAGGGAAATCACTGCAAAATGACCCGCACTCATGAACACAGTTAAGAGGAGGGAGAAAGGCAGACTTTCACTGAGCACCTGTGCTGGGTGCATCATCTCACAGACGAGAGGTGACACCCCGTGTCCTCTGTCCAAGAGCGAGGAAAAGCCACATGGTCCCCTGCCTCCCAGGGCCCAGCGTGAAGCATGGAGCCTGTGTCCGGAAGGCTGGGGTTGGCAGCACTTCCCAAATCTTCAGAAACTGGAAGGGCCAGAAGCTGGCTCTCCCCCGGTGTCCCACCAGCAGAGAGGGAGGGGAGAGTGGTCCTCCACATCCAGAGGACCCCTGTGGGCCCACGCTTCTCTTCTCTGTGCTCTTTGAGGCTGACTCCAGTAGCCTTCTAGAACTCTCCTGGGTTCCCCCTGATTCATGTGTGGATAGGACACCCTGGCTGGCAGTGTGGCTTGGCTTCTAGGGATGTGGCTGCTAGGCTCCTGGATTTGGGGACTTCCAGCTTGCCTATGTCATCCGTGGGGGCTGGAGGTCCCAGATCTCTCCTGTCTGGGATGGAAGGTTGGGGACGCTTCTGAGGTTCAGAGTTCCATGAGGCACAGGTGGGCCCCAGTTCCTGGCTCAGTCTACTGAAGAGCTATCTTGTCAAGGCAGAATTTCACAACTCAGAGTCACTCCTGAGGAGGTGGGTCCAAGCCACGTGGCACAGGTTGTGGAGCCGGCGGTGCCTCCTTCAAGGGACTGACCCCACTTGGCAGGTGTCACAACCCTCCTGCCATTCTAGTTTCTCTTTTTCCTAGCCAGGGCTTGGGTTACCACCCAGGTGAGTGAGGGCACATCCATCACCATCTACTGATGCCAAGAGTGTCGCTAATGTTAGTGTTGGTATAAACCTCAAGTAGTTGCCGCTGCCTGATCATTCATTTAATTCATCAAATGCGTATCTGTGCACGGTCAGCTCTGCGCCTGGCCCCAGTCGAAGTTCCTGAGACAGCAGGGAACAACACGAGCTGAGTCCCAGCCCTTGCAGAGCGAATACCGTGCTGCAGAGAGAGGCCGGGGCGGGCAATGGCTCTGTTATGACGGGTGATCAGGAAAGGCCTCTGCCAAAGGGGCATTTGAGCAGAGACTTGAATGGAGGGAGGTAGGGAGGGAGCCAGTTGGACATCCAGGGGAAGAATATTCCAGAAAAGGGGGAGTGTGCAGCCCTGAAACCTGAAGGAAGGCAGATCCCTTCATTCTAGTCAGCGCCATTATCAGTGTCCCCACCCCGGCCCAGGCCAGGTGCCTCCTCCAGCCCTGTCACGCTGTCTCCTCACACTTCCCATCCCTATTTCAGTCTCTTTCCATTGTGACCGCCCTTTGAAGTCTGACTTTCTCTCCCAAGCCTCCTCCAGGCACCCATGCCACAGATAGGTTGTAAAACATTATGGCTGTTCATGGATTCTTCCCTATTCACCTAAGCGAGTCCAATTTGCCTTAGTCTTGCCAAACGCCTGCATATGGTGGCGCCCCATCCCTGTGCACGGAAGGAATGATGGGGTACAAAGAATCTTCCCTCTCCCAATCCAGAGCTCATTTCATTTACCTGCCTCCAAAATGCTGCTGCCTCCCAGGAGGAGTTTGGCATCTGCTCAGCAGGCCAAGCAAATAAATGAGCCCCTGAGGAGAGGAATCAGGGATGAGGTGTCCATTGTGGTAGTGAGGGGACTGTGGGGTGGCCCCATGGGCAGCCTCGGCACCACCAGGGAAGATGACCAAGCTTCTGGACCCTGGAAAGCTTCAGGGAGGGCGGGGGCGCAGTCACTGGCTGCCCCCTCCCGCCTCCACTTGGCTCTGAATATGGTCAGCACAGTCTTCAAGTCAGCTGGATGTGGAGTGAGTCCCAAGGAATGGTTAAATGGAGCAGGGCAGCGCTGGGGGGCCTGCTCGGGCCTGTCCAGTGTCTCCCTTGCTAATGGCCCAGGAGAAGAGGCAGCCAGCGCCTTAATTAAATTCACAGCTGAAGTGATATGGGAAGGTGGTGTGAGCACTAGGGAGGTGACCTGGCCCTTGCAGTGTAGAAAGGAACTGGCAAGACACAGCCAGAGAGCCAGGAGGATGTGGATCTGACAGCCACCACCTCGAAGGCAGGCCCCAGGGGTGCTAGCCCGCAGGTGTCATCTGCCTGAAGAGGAGTTGTCCAGCCAAAGAAGCCACCAACCTCTGGTAGGGGTGATAAAGGATATGGGAATGTATGGAAGGGGCCTGGGAAGGGGCCTGTGTTTCTCTGCCCTGGATGAACAGAATAGCCTTCTTTCCCCTACCTTTCATTGAAACGTATTCCCTCCATCCTGTACGTTAAAACTGCCCCCCTGAGTATGCGGTCCCTGCCACAGTGCCTGGCTCTTGGTCAGCCTGCCCACCTTACTGAGGCACTACTTCTCCGCTTCCAGCCTAGGCAGCCTGAGTGTCAGAGGCAGCTATGACTCAGAAGACAGGGTTCTGGCGTTACCTGGCTCTGGGAACTGGTGGCCCCGCTGCCCTCAGTGGTGAGATAGGGCTGATGATACTTCTCAGAGTGTGGTCTCCCTTGAGGATAACCTGAGAGAATGGCTGTGGTTATGCGCTGCAGGCTGTGAGGCTACAGGTAAACTGCCGCTGGACAAGACTTTTAAGGCTTGATCGTAGTTGGTGGTTTGAAGTCTGCATCCTTCCCCCTTGCCCTGCTGAGGTCAGCAGAAGGTGGACCACTCAATGTCCCAGCCAGTGGTGGTCTCGCTGAGGCTGCAACAGGGAGGGTCTTTCCTTTTGCTCTCCTGGGGGCCTGCTGCCGTGTTTCCAGACCAGCACCTTGGGAGGGAGACAGGGAGCCCTGCCCCAAATTTGAGGTCTGGGCAGTGCCCAGGAGAGGGGTGGGAGGCAAGTCCACTGAGCACTTCACTCACTTCCTTTCCTGCCTATGTCCCTTGTCTCTGCAGGTAAAACAAGTCCCAGTCCTGCCAACACCAGCAATTGTGTGATTTCCTGAACCACCGACCAGTGGCAGGCAGGACCACTGTCCTGCCCTGTTGAGAACACAGGTCAAACTCTGCACCAGTTTGCACATCGGAACCCTACTGTCCTCCTGCCTAGCAGCCTCCATCCTGGCCTCAGGGACCCTGAATCCCAGATGCGAGGGGCTGCCCCATCTCAAGGGAGTCATACGCCTCCACAAGACCATCGGTGGCTGGGCAGGGGTGCTCCTCCTTGTTTACATGAAGTGGAAGCTTGACTATTGTCCGCTCTCCTTTATGACCGACCCCCTTCTTCCACTGGGCCAGCCTCGCCCTGCAGGGCCCCAGATGGGGTGAGCCCATCTTCATACCTTAATGAGAGAGTCTCCAGGGCAGCCCCAGCCCCCTGCCTCCCGTCTCCCTGGGCTTCCTGGTGCTTTTGGTCTGCTTCCCTCCCACCCCACCCCCGCCTCCCAACACACACACAGAGGTTTGGTGGAATAAAAGGGAAGAAGACAGGGCTCTGAGCCAGGGGCCCAGTCTTGCTCTAGTCTCTGAACTGAAGTAGGAGATGCTAGGTCAGCTAGGGCACTGGCTGCTGTGGCCTTCAGCTGGTGCCGGCAGGCTCCCGCTGTGGACTGGGGGTGGAATGAGGGGAAACCCTCCTACTGGGAGCCACACTGCCATTCTGAGAGCCCTTGTGCTGAGGTCTGGTCCTCGCACTGCCCCCTCTCTAGTGCTCTGCCCCAGGGGTCCAGGCCTCCTTGGCTATTGCCTGCTGCAAATCATCACAGGTTTCTTCTAGTGCCTTTCCCTGGGGCCACTCCCGCCCCTTAATGTGCCTTGATTTGCAGCCCGAGGCAGGGAGGGAGCTTGGCCAGTGGTGTGGGAGTTGGGCCCTTGGGACTGGAGCTTGCTCCTCCCCCACCCCTGAGCTGGTCCTTAACCCCCTCACCAGCCAGGACTCAGTCCCTTCTCTAGTTACATTTCAGCCAAAGACCAGCCTCAGCCCCCTGCCAAAAGCCAGGCTGGGTTTAGGGCCCTCAGCCTCTCCAAAGGGCCTAATGGCCACAGTGCCAAGCCAGAGATCTGCCTAGTCGCACGCTGCTCAGCCCCACTGTGTGACTGGGTGTCTGAGGAGAGTTGTGAACACGCACCAGAGAAACTGCTGGCCTGTGGGCTCTGGGGGGCAGAGCCACTGCTGACTGCCTTGACCGCTCAGGGCCTCTCAGCCTCTCACCTTTGAACCAAACTTGTCCTGTGTCTTTTGTTCTGCAAAACCCTGGGGTACCAACCAGCCGCACCTATGGGAGGGCCCAAGTGTCCATGAGGAGGCTGGTGTGAGAGGGGTCCTGGCTGCACTGGGTGAACCAGAGATCCTTGGAGGAGCAGGAAGTGGGACAGCACAGAGCAGTCATTGGAGAAGAACCTGGCACAGGGGCTGGGGCCAAGGGGGATGGACCTGGATCCCAGGGTTCCTCTGTTTATCCTGAGGTTAGACCCTGACCCACCTCCCTGAGTTTTTTGAGGATTAAACTTTCTGGGAAGTGCTTTCTTATGCACCAACACCTGGCCATGTGGCACATGCTTGTTCTGGAAGGGAAGGGAGGGAGAGAGGGAAAACCAAGGAATGTGGTGGTGCTGCACCTCAGCTCCAAGTGGCCACCTTGACAGTGTGGGACACAAAGTAGGCAAACTGCAATGGGGGAAAGAGACCATCATTGATGAGAGTGGACAACTATGGGGACAAGGGTGGAAGCCAGGGGGGAACCAGCTCCTAACCAATTCTGCAAGGGCTTCTGGTGCCTCCTCTGCAGGAGAAGCAGCCTCTGTCCCTCTCCTGTTCGCCTGCACCAAAGGCCCAGGTCCCTCCCCGCCCTGACAGGCAGGAGGGTCCCAATTGGAAGTTCCAAGTCACTGCAGCCCTGAGCCAGGCCTCCATCCTGCCCCGGTTCTCCATGTGCCAAGGTGTGGTCATCTCACTTCCTTCACAGCAACAAGGCGGTGGAGTGAGAAAGAGTGCTGGCCTAGGAGGCCCCTTTCCCGCAGTGCCCCCATCCCCTTATAAAGGTTTGGACAAGCCTGCATCTGACCTCCTCCAACCGAGGCGCTTGCAAAGAGACTAGGCCAAGGGTTGCGAGGGTCCTGAAGTCCCGAAAGGTGGCTCTTCCTATTTCATTTGTCTGCCAGGGTGCTGGCCCACCATTTCACCTCTTGGCTCCTCCGTCCTTAGTGTCTGCCCTTGGTCCCAGGGCTCACACACACTTTGTGGGATGTTCTCCTTAAATCTCCAGGGTACATCTGGCCTTCCCAGTTGGGTTGCAAGTTAAGGATCATGCCCTGGGCTCCTGCCCAGCAGGCTGGGGGCCGCAGAAGGGCTGGGGAGGGGCCTGGCTTCCTTGCCCCCCGCCCCCCGCCACACACAAGCTACCCACTTTCCAAGTCTGGCTGAGTGTCCACAACTCATATGCTGCTTGGGAAGACTGACCTCCTAGCAGCAGCAGAGTCCCTGGGCTGCTGCCACCCTGGATCCTGCCCCTTAGGGACAGGAAGCAGGGGGCTCCTGCATGATGCCAAGAGGCTTCCGTTGAGATTAGGCAAAATTCCCTAGTCTCTTGCCAAGCTGCCTGTCCTTGGGTACGGTTAGTGCTAGTCCTGATCCCTCAAAGGTGCTTTCAAAACAGCCTCTGCTAACATGGCCCTCTGTGTGCAACCTAACAGGAAGCCTGTATGAAAAAGGCAGCCTGAGATGTGGAAAAAACAGGCTAGAGAAGGAGTGAACATTTCCCCTACTTTTACTAGGCTGCCTTTCTCTTTTTAATTTATTGAGCACCTACTGCATGCCAGTCACTGTGCTAGATGCTTCGGGAAAATCTCTGCAGGCGTCAGATATCCTCTGGGGTGAAGGAGGGGGTCAAATCGCTCCAGTGGAGAAGAATGACTACTTTGAGGCCCGAAAGGGCCACAGTGCTTTCATGTGCATACCCCCCTAAAGCAGTGCCCAGAAAGGTTGGCTGACTTGTCAAAGGCTGTGCTTTCCTGTGACTGACAGAATCGTATCTTCCATCTTTGTTCCGGTTACCTCATTAGCTCTGCACTGCCTGGTCCCCGCCAAACAGGTGTGTGTATGCACACACACTGCCTTACTCCACTCAGGGCCCTGTCACATTTCCTCCCAATCTGTTCCCTTCCTTCAGTCTCATTAAGTCCTGCATGGAAGGCATCATGGGACATACCTGTGTATGCCCAGCAGCGTCCCCACCTCAGAAAGCAGACAGGGCTGACAGCAGAGGACTTTCCATGCTCCTCAAGCCTGGCCAGGTGGGAGGTGCTTCCTGGAGCGTCAGGACCACATTCTGAGTGAACATCCACAAGGCCCCTCAGCAGCTGATTAGCCCCAGCAGCACCGTGGACATAGTTTATCATCTGGCTGGGCGCCACAGTCCATCTCCCTGCCTAGAGGACCCAGTGGCTGTCACTGTGATCATCTGTGCTGCCGTTGCTGTGGCAGGCGCTTTGGTGCACTGCAAGCACCCCGGGCTCAGTGAGCTCAACCAGAACAGGTTGCCAGGATGCGCCCCTTAAAGAAGGCTGAGAGGTGGCAGGTGCAGGCGCAAAAACGTGCTTGGGGTGAGTAATTGCTAGATCAGCCAGGAGGCCTGGGAAAGTTAGGCTGGCCTGAACTTCTCACCCTCCCTGCCAACCTTCGCACCTATGAACCAGGGAAGGCCCTGCTTCCTGGTACCCACTCTAGCAGCATGTGCTGCCAATGGCACGGTAGGTACCCCTTCCATCCTTGGGGCTCCCGAGCCTGAAGGCCTGTATCTGCTTGATGCCTATTTGTTAAATGATTAAAGACTCGACAGTCACTTGATAGAATAAGCAGGGCTAATCAATGTGGGGGGTGTCAGGGCCCCCAGAATTGATCAGGACCCTTTCAGTTTTGTTCTTGACTTCTGAGACTACGTGGAAGCCAAACAGGATTCTGCTCCCTGCTCTTTAATTTCTTAAGCACTGAGTTTATCAAAAGTCCTACTGGAGCCATTCCTCTGGGAAAGCTTTCCGTGTGTGTCCTTGGTGGACCGTCTTCACCTCCCATCGCTCCAGAGCGGGTGGGCCCAGGCCGCTAATGGACAACCCTGTCTGCACACTTCCTTTCCAAAGACTAACACAAAAGCAGGGGAGGAAGAGCTAGGCCTTGAAGTGAGGGGATTTGTCCAAAGTCACCCACCAGGTTGTAGGAAGGACTAGAAGGCCCAGACCCTCCTAGAGCACTGTCATGTGGCCTGTCCAAGTGACAGCCCGCTGGAGGCAAGTTTTCAACAGAAAAGTGGCTAGAAGTTAGGCATTGTCTGCAGCCTCCAAAAAGCATCTCCAGGAACAGATGTCACATCCTGGGAGACTGGCTAGGCCCCGCCACAGAAGCCAGCAGGTGTGTGGGGAGCCTGGAAGAGGGAAAGGCAAGAACAGGCACTAGGGCCGCAGAGGTCATGGTCCTCTAGGTACCAGCATCCTGTGCTGAGAACCAAGAACTGCCTTGTGATTCTCATTTCCTGAGTGCAGCTTGGACTTGTGGTTCATCTCTTCCTGGAAGTGCAGTGACTGGGCAAGGAGGGGCTTTTCACCACAACACTATTCGTTTGTTTCCTGTGCCAGGCCTGGGGATGCGTGCAGGGCGAGGAAGGCCCCGTGGAACTGGTGGATGCAGGGTGGTGTGGGGGCGTGCTGCTTGCTGAGGCATGTGATGGTGAGAGGACAGTCTTTAGATTGGGCGGGCTCTGGGGAGTGGGCACTTAGCACCACGGCTGGCCCATGGGAGGAGCTCAGCAACCCAGGGTGCTTCAGGCGGTGTGGTATCAGGCACTTTATCGTTTCCCTCTTGAGACAGTCTCTCCTGGCTTCTCCTCCTTGCTCCCCGTATACTTGTCACTTTCATGTTGAGTAATTGGCACACAGGGCTACGTGCCTGTCCACCTAGAGGAAGTGTCAAGGACCACATTTGGAAAGAAGATGGAGAAAACCTGCCCGAGGTGCCTGGGAGGAGCCATGCTGCCTCCTGCACCCCTGTCTCTAACTTGGCCCTGTGGGTCTGTTGGTTCCAGGTGTGGAAGACGGCCACAGTCCCATGTGGTTGTGCACAAGTCCCACACCTATTCTTGATTTATAGTTTTGGGTAAAATTAACCATTTTAGTTTGTTTGCAGAATCCCTCACATATAAAATACAATTTAAACCAAAAACAAAGGAACAGCATATCGAGAAAAGCCTGCCAACCTGCACCAAGCCGCTGGACTTCCCAAACCAGTCCTGTGCTCTCCTTGCAGGATCCAGTCAGGCGAGACGCAGCTCCCTTGGCTGTGGTTTCCTAGAGGATCTCACAGGACCGAATCCACAGCCATGAAACGCTGACACCTTGTGGCCAGATGGTGGCACATTCCCTTCCTCCTGATCAAAGAAGTCGGATGGCAGAGGCCAGGGGTGGGCAACCATTTTCTGTAAAGGGCCAACCAGATAGTAAACATTCCAGCCTTTGCAGAAGTGCGGTATCACAGTTACTGTGACTGTAACACTTAACAGTCCGTATGCAAACAAGGGGGCATAGCCATGTTCCAATGATGCTGCGAACACTAAAACATGAATTTCAGTATAATTTGCACGTCACAAAATAGAATTCTTTTTTAAGTTATTATTTTATTGTTGTTGTATTATACTTATCCCATTTCCCCCCACTGCTCTCCCCTTCCCCAACCCCCTTCCCACAGTCAGGCCCACATGCTGTCCTGTCCATGTCTAGTCATCCATGCTAGTTCATTGACTGTTTCCCTTCTTTGCCTCTTTCTCCCCCACCCTCCCCACCCCCTTCTGCGCACTGAAAGTCTGTTCCTTGTTTCCATGCCTCTGGTTCTATTTTGCTTGTTTATTTGTTTTGTTCGTTAGTCTCCTGTATTGGGTGAGATCATATGGTGTTTTTCTTTCACTGACTGGCTTATTTCACTAAGCATAATACTTTCCAGTTCCATCTATGTTGTCGCAAAAGGTAGGAGTTCCTTCTTCCTTTTTGCTGTGTAGTATTCCATTGTGTAAATGTACCTAAGTTTTTTGATCCATTCATCCACTGATGGGCATGCAGGCTGGTTCTAACACTTGGCTGTTGTAAATAACGCTGCTATGAACATAGGGGTGCTTAGGTTCTTCTGAATTGGTGTTTCAGGGTTCTTCGGGTATAATCCTAGCAGTGGAATCAATGGAATTTCATTTTTAGTTTTTTGAGGAAATTCCATAATGTTTTGCATAGTGGCTGCACCATTTTGCACTCCCACCAACAATGCACCAAAGTTCCCTTTTCTCCACATCCTTGCCAGCAGTTGTTTGTTGATTTGTTAACAATGGCCATTCTGGCAGGTATGAGGGGGTATCTCATTGTGGTTTTAATTTGCATCTCTCTGATGGTTAGTGATGTTGAGCATTCTTTCATATGCCTATGGACCCTTTGTATGTCCCCCTCAAAGAAGTGACTGTTCAGGTCCTTTGCCCATTTTTTAATTGTGGGTCTGTCTCCCTTATTTTGAGTCATATAAGTTGCTTATATATTTTGGAGATCAAGCCCTTGTCTGAGGTATCATTGGCAAATATGTTTTCCCATACAGTTGCTTCCCTTTTAATTTTGCTGATGCTTTCTTTAGTTGAGCAGAAACTTTTCAGTTTGTTGTAGTCCCATTTGTTTATTTGTCTCTTTATTTCCTTTGCCCTTGGAGAAGTATCTGTGAATATATTGCTGCGTGCGATATCTGAAATTTTCCTGCCTATGTTTTCCTCTAGGACTTTTATGGTGACACTGCTTATGTTTAAGTTCTTTATCCATCTTGAGTTTATTCTGGCATATGATGTAAGTTGGTGGTCTAGCTTTATATATTTTTTGCATGCTCCTGTCCAGTTCCCCCAATCACTTGTTGAAGAGGCTATTTTCACTCCATTTTATGCTCCTGCACCCTTTGTTGAATATTAATTGACCATAGAGTCCTAGGTTTATTTCTGGACTCTCTAGTCTGTTCGATTGATCAATGTGTCTATTCTTATGCCAGTACCAGGCTGTTTTAATTACAGTGGCCTTGTAGTATAGTTTGATATCCAGTATTGTGATTTCTCCTACTTTGTTCTTCTTTCTCAAGATTGCTGTGACTATTCGTGGGCATTGCTCCATATAAATATTTGAAGTATTTTTTCTACAATGAAATATGTCATTGGTATTTTAATAGGGATTGCATTGAATCTATAAATTGCTTTGGGTAATATGAACATTTTAATGTTAATTATTTCCATCCATGAACATGGTTACATTCTTCCATTTATTTGTAGCTTCCTTGATTTCTTTCTTTAGTGTTCTGTAGTTTTCTGAGTACAGGTTACCTCCTTGGTTAAGTTTATTCCTAAGTACTTTATTTTTCTTGTTGCTATAGTAAATGGGATTTGTTTTCTAGCTTCTGTCTCTGATGTTTCAGTGTTGGTATACATAAATGCCTTTGATTTCTAGATATTAACTTGATATCCAGCTATTATGCTAGATTTGCTTATCAGGTTAAGTAGGTTTTTGGTGTGGAGTGTATAGGGTTTTCTATGTACATTTTCATGTCATCTGCAAATAATGACAGTTTTACTTCCTCCTTTCTAATTTGAATGCCTTTGATTCCTTTTTTCTTATCTGATTGCTGTGGCTAGAACTTCCAAAACTATGTTGAGTAGAAATGGAGAGAGTTAAACACCCTTGCCTTGTTCCTGATCTTAAGGGAAAGGCTTTCAGTTTTTGCCCATTGAGTATGATGTTAGCTGCAGGTTTCTCATATATGGCCTTTATTATGTTGAGGTATGTTCCCTCTATTCCCATTTTGCTGAGTGTTCTTATCGTGAATGGATGCTGTACTTTATCAGGTGCTTTTTCAGCATCTATTGATATGATCATATGGTTTTTGTCTTTCATTTTGTTTATGTGATGTATTATGTTTATTGATTTGCAGATGCTGTACCATCCTTGCTTCCCTGGGATGACTCCTACTTGATCATAGTGTATGATCCTTTTAATGTATTGCTTGATCCAGTTTGCAAATATTTTGTTGAGAATTTTAGCAACTATGTTCATCAGAGATATTGGCCCATAGTTTTCTTTCTTTGTTGTGTCTTGACCTGGTTTTGGGATTAGAATAATATTGGCCTCATAGAAAAAGTTTGGGAGTCTTCCCTCTTCTTGGATTTTTTGGAATAGGTTGAGAAGGGTAGGAATTAGATCTTCCCTAAATGTTTGGTAAAATTCTCCTGTGTAGCCATTTGATCTGGGTCTCTTGTGCCCTGGGAGTTTTTTGATTAATGCTTCTGTTTCACTAGTTGTTATCAGTCTATTCAGGCTTCGTGCTTCTTCTTGATTCAGTTTTAGTAGATTATACATTTCCAGAAATTTGTCCATTTCACCCAGGTTGTCAAATTTCTTGTCATATAGTTGTTTGTAGTAATTTCTTACAATCCTTTGTATTTCTGTGGTATCGGATGTGATTTTTCTTCTGTCATTTCTCATTTTGTTTATTGGGTCCTCTCTCTTTTTCTTGATGAGTCTGGTTAAAGGCTTGTCGAGTTTGTTTACCTTTTCAAAGAACCAGCTCCTGGGTTTATTGATTATTTGAATTGTAGTTTTATTTTTTTATTATTTTTTTAAAGATTTTATTTCATTATTTTTAGAAAGAGAGGAAAGGAGAGAGGCAGAGAGGGAGAGAGACATCAATGTATGGTTGCTTTTCACCTGCCTCCAGCCACAGACTTGACTGGAGACCTGGTTTGCAACCTTGTTATGTGTCCTGGCTGGGGAATCGAACCTGCAACCTTTGGGTTCGCAGGCTGGCGCCTGAATTGTAGTTTTTGTCCCTATGTCATTTAATTCTATTCTGACCTTGATTATTTCATTCCTTCTACTTGTCCTGGGCATTTTTTGTTGTTGCTCCTCTAGTTTTTGTAGCTTTGAGGTTAGATTGTTTGTATGAGCTTCTTCCAACCTTTTTAGGTAGACTTGTATTGCTATAAACTTCCCTCTGAGGACTGTCCTTGCTGTGTGTCTCATAGGTTTTGGGCTGTTGTTTCCAGAAACTTTTTGATTTCTTCTTTGATCTCATTGTTAACCCATCCATTATCTAATAGCATGTTATTCAGTCTCCATGAATTAATTTTTTTTTTGTTTGTTTTTTTCTTTGAGATTGGTTTCTAGTTTCAAGCCACTGTGATCTGAGAAGATGCTTGGTAAAATTTTAATTTTATTGAATTTGTGGAGGCTTGTCTTGTGTCCTACCATGTGATCTTATCTTTGCAAATGTTCCATGTGTATTTGAAAAGAATGTGTACTGTATTTTTGCTATTTTGGGGTGGAAAGTTCTGTACATATCAGTTAAGTCCATTTCATCTAGAGTGTTGTTTAATGCCACAATATCATTGGTGTTTTTTGGCTTGGAAGAGCTGTCCATTGTTGATAATAGGGTATTAAAGTCCCCTACTATTTGTGTGTTGCTGTTGCTATCCTTCTTCAAGTCCTCCAAGATTTTCCTTATATATTTGGGTATTCCTATGTTGGGTGCATATATGTTTACAAGGATTATATCTTATTGATGGATTGTGCCCTTAAGTATTATGAAAAGTCCTTCGTTGTCTCATTTTTATGGCCTTCATTGTAAAATCTATTTTGTCTGATGTAAGTATTGCTACCCCAGCCTTTTTTCATGTCTAGTTGGTTGAAATATATTTTCCATCCCTTCACTTTCAGTCTGTGTTGATCTTTTGTTCTGAGATGAGTCTTTTGTAGACAGTATATATGTGGGTCATGTTTTCTTATCCATTCAGCTACCCTATGTCTTTTTTTTTTTTTTTTTAGTGTTTTCTGGTTTTCTTGGGGTGGATAGAAAATACAGGGATAGAGAAAGGGCTGGAGAATGGGCAACCCCCTTGTTTTTCTTTTTCCTCCAACAAAAGTGCCGTTACTCTCAACGCAGGGTCACCTGGAGGGAACAGCTTGAGTTTTAACAGTATCCAGGACTCTTCTATTGAATTTCAAAATGAGAAAACCTTTCTCCTTTAGATGAAGCATGCACACCAGAATCAGGAGTGAGGGTCTGGCCGCTTCCAGGTGCACCCACCTTCAGCAGGGACTTGGGCGGTGGAGGTGGAGGGAGGGGCAAAGCAGATGAGCACACAGGGCAGGTGAATGTGGGCAACTCTTGTTAAGTGGGCAGTCCTCTGAGAAAGGACTTCAGTCAAGATTCAGGGGATGAAGAAAAATGAGGAAGCTGGTAAAAAGGTCAGAGGGTGGATGCAAGAGGGGGGTGGGGTGAAAGCCACCTATGTCTTTAGATTGGTGTATTTAATCCAATTGCATTTAAGGTTATTATTGACAGGTACTTATTCATTGACATTTTCCCCTTTTCTACCTATGTTCCTCTCTGTCTCCCTCTGTTTATCTTTTTAAAGCATACCCTCTGGCATCTCTTGCAATGCTGGTTTGGTGGAGATGTATTCTTTTATTTTTTTGTCGGGGAAACTTTTTATTTCATCTTCCATTTTGAATGAGAGCCTTGCTGGGTAGAGTATTCTTGATTGCAGGCCTTTGTTTTTCATTACTTGGAATATTTTTTTTGCCATTCCCTTTTTTGCTTGTAGTATTTCTGTTGAGAAACCAGTTGCTAACCCCCTTATATGTTATTAGCTGTTTCTCTCTTGATGCTTTTAGGATTCTCTCCTTATCTTTGAAATTTGCCATTTTAATTATGATGTGTCTTGGAATGGGTCTGTTTGGGTTCATCTCCATTGGGACCCTCTGTGCTTCCTGAACTAGAGTGATATATGCACTCATTAAATAGGGACATTTTCTGTCATTACTTTTTCAAACAGGTTTTCTATCTCTTGTTTCTCTTTGCCTTCTGATATTCCTATGATATAGATATTACTGCATTTCCTGCTTTCCTTCAGCTCTCTTAAAACCTCTTCATTCTTTTTTAGTCTTTTGTTATTTTGCTGCACTGTCTGGGAATATCTTTCTACATTGTCCTCCAGCTTGCTGATCATATTCTCCACTTCCTCTCACCTGCTTTTGATTCCTTCTACTGTATTCTTTAATTCAGAAATTGTATTCTTCATTTCCTCCTCGCTCTTACTGATAGTTTTTATGTCTTTTTAATGCTGGTGTAGTTCTTAGTAAGTTCCTTGTAGCTTCCCTGGAATTCTTTGTAGTTCCCTTGGAGTTGTTTGTAGTTTTCTTTGAGCTTGCTGAGCTCATTGAGCTTCTCTATTATCATTATCTTGAATTCCGTATCTGATAGTTTGCTTGCCTCTATTTCATTTAGCAGTCTTTCTGGGGATTCCTCCTTTCCTTTCAGTGATGGGCTGTTTCTTTTTCTCCCCATTTTTAGGGGTCTCTTCTTGTTTGCTTTTGCTTTTCAGATTGGGCTTTTTTGAGTTACTGTCTCTGTGGTGTGACCTTCTGTCATGTAGAGGTGCACTTTCTTTACTTCCTGAATCCACCTCTGGTGTCAGGTCATTTCAGAGTCTGGGCCTGGTCAGCCTGTTGGAGCCAACCAGAGATCCACTGTCTTTGTGCCATTCAGTTTTTAATCTAATTAATCCGTGTCCAGCTGTCAGGTGTATGTACCACTGGGTGGGACAGATTAGTTCAGATGTAATCCAATCAACATGTAATCAGTGGTCACCTTAGGTACCACTGGCCAGAGCCAATAAATTTAGTTGTAATCCAATCAATCTGTTATCAGCCTCCAGACTCAGGTGCCACTGGGTGGGGCAGATTGATTCTGATGTGTGGGACTAATGAGGTTCCCTCAGGTGGAGGCTGGCTGGCATAGCATAGCGTAGCCCGCCTGCAGCATGGGGGATGAGTCAGCACTATGGCCCCACTGGCTGCTCCTTCATTTCTCTCCTCAAAGACACCATTCCAAACTCTCCCCAAGCATCTCCAGTCCACTCTGCCCTCCCTCTGCTGGATCCTAGGGTAAGTGGGTGCCAATGTATTTTTGTTCATTATCACTTTAGTAATTCTGTCTCTAGCGCTCTCAGGCTAGCAAACCCTGCACCTTTTTGATTTTCACAAATCAAAAATGCTGTTTTACTCTCAGCTGTGTTGCTGTAGGCTGGGAAGCCCAGCTTGGGGTTTAGAATCCAACCTTCTCAGTTGAAGCTCCCAGCTCCATTCCTTTGGCTGCCACCAGCTGGTGTTCTGTTGATTATTCCTGATGATCTTTCCCTAGTTAAATTGTAATTCCAGATTGGTACTGGGAGGAGATAGGTGTAATTCCACTACTCCTCCACCATCTTGGAATCTCTATTCTTTTACTTTTTTTCCAACCATTATAAACATATAAGTTATCCTTAGCTCATGGGCCATACAAAAAATATGGTTAGATTTGGCCCATGAGCCCTGGTTTGCCTACCGCTAGCCCAGGCTACATTTCCTCCCAACACTAACTCCCCACTGTCACGCCTGGGGTCCTTGCTTCCTCATTGTGCTGTCAAGGGAAATACCCCCGCCTTCCTCCCCCAATCTGATTGCTGCCTCTTAACAGAAATTTTGGAGTTGTCCTTGGTTTTCAACCATTTCATAAGTGTATATAAGTATACATTAGGTGCCCAGCCCTGTGCTGAAGGCCACAAAAACCTGGAGTTTTAACCAACATTTTTTTTTTTTTAATTTCATTATTTCTAGAAAGAGGGGTAGGGAGAGAGGCAGAGAAGGAGAGAAACATCAATGTATGGTTGCCTTTCACCTGACTCCAGCCACAAATCTGACTGGTGGCCTGTTTAACCAACATTTAACATTTGCTTTCATTCATTCATTCATTCATTCATTCAAACAAACATTGAGAACATGCTATTTCCCAGACACTGTAATAAGACAGAACTGGTCTCTGCCCTCAAGATATAACTTGGAGCCCTGGCTGGTAGCACAGTGGTTAAGGCGCCGGCCTGCGAACCCAAAGGTCGCAGGTTCGATTCCCCAGCCAGGGCACATAACAAGGTTGCAAAGCAGGTCTCTAGTCAGGTCTATGGCTGGAGGCAGGTGAAACGCAACCATACATTGATAACTCTCTCCCTCTCTACCTCTCTCCCTTTCCCTCTTTCTAAAGATGATGAAATAAAATCTAAAAAAAATAAAATAAAATAAAATTCTATTAAAAAAAAAAAAAAAAAGATATAACTTGGTTGGAATGATGAACCCAGGGAGGCAGTGTTATGATGGCGGAGCACAGAGGGTGTAGAAGCCCAGAAGAGGCACTAAACTCAACCTGGAGGTGGAGGTCAGGGAAGGCTTCCTAGAGGAGGAAGTGACCTCTGAGCTACTACCTGAGGAATGAATGGGGAAGAGAGGATGAGGCAAGACTTTCCAGGAAAAGGTTCATAGCCTGAAAAGAACTCTCAAGAGAATTATAAGCATTAAAGACATAATGAAGATTCAAATATAGTATCTGTTCTCAAGGCCTCTTGGTCTGGTAGGTGAGACAGGCTATCTCAGGTGGAGAAGGATTTAAAGAAATTTCCACACTAGCCTCATAGGATTGGTTATCAGTGAGCCCTGAGAAGGTAAACTCTGAAGGCTATGTATGTGTAATCCCCATGGCCAGGTTGAGGTGGGCCTGACTCCACACAGGGCACTGAGTGAATCCAGAGAGCAGAGGTGTCAGCTGGCCCCTGTGTTCCAGAAGCCCCTGAGAGGAGGAGGGCCTTGAACTGAGCTTTGAAGACCTGGCACAGGGAAGGGGCAAGGGGAATCCTGGGCAATAGAAATTGCATGTGCAAACTCTCTGAGGACAGAATGGGCGTGACCCAGGGGAGGGGCTGCCAGGAAGTCCTCCTGAGGGCTCCCCAGGAGAAAACAATCCTTCTCTGTGTGGATCTCACAACAATGCCCACCGGACAAGTGGTGTTTTTCTCAACTCCAGCAATCTAAAAACTGTGACCTTGGACAGTTACTTAACCTCTCTTTGCCTTAGTTTCTCATCTGTACCTGTCTCATCAGGCTGATGTGAGGATTGAATGAGCTAATACATCTACAATTATTAGGACAGTGCCTGGCAGCAGGGCTGGCTTCATGGGCATGCAACCTGTGCAGTGTCACAAGCCCATGCTCAGAAGGCAAAGTGACTCACATTTGGTTCAAAGCTCTGCTGTTGTTATCTTGAAATTCTTAATAATTTTGGAAGAAGCTCCATGCTTTCATTTTGCATGGCCACATATTATGTAGATAGTCTTACCCAGCATAGACTGTGCTTAAAAACTTTAAGTTTTATCATTATCTTAGAGTCTACAATAAAAATATATATATATTTAGAAATGAGGAAACTGAAGCTCAGACAGTTGATGTGACTTGCACAAAGTCACACAGCAAGCAAGCTGCAGAAGGAAGGCTGGAGATGGAAAGATGAAAATCACAATCTCAGAGGCGAAGGCAGGACAATGACCCAGCTCCCCAACCCACCCCCATGTGCCCAGAAGGATGACATAACAAGAGAAGAATAGACAGCTCTCTTTGAAGATGCTAAGAGAAAAAGGGCACGAACAGTTGTAGAGGTAGGAGGAAAGCTAGCTATTTTGGGAAAGCCAAGAGAAGGTTCTCAGAGTAAAACATAGTGGTGAAGCCATGGAAACAAGAACTGAGAAAGTCTCTTGGATCTTGGCCACCAAGAGGTCATAGATGCACTTAGAAAAATGAATTTTAGTAGAGAGGGCTGGAAGCCAGGTTCAAAGAATGAGGGAGCACTGATGGTGGAGACAGTCCCAGGTTTGAAAGCTAAGAAAAGGAAATAGAGGGAAAGGGGGAAAGAAGGAAGGCAGGAAGGAAGGAAGCTATTTTGATGGGGGTCGGGGAGGAGAGCCAGATCTCGATTAGGAAGTAGAAGAAAGGACCATCATGGGAAGCAATTTAGCCAGAAAGAGTGCATCTCTTTCCCTGAGTGTGTCAGGAAAAGAGCATGGGTTAGGCTATGTTCGTTAGGAGGCTGGTTGTCTCCCCAGCAGCACTGTGCTTTTCTTAAAACAGACATCTCAGGGCAACACAGCAGCATGGAACAGAATTTACTTTAGAGTCAGACCAGACCTGGGGCAAGTTAGTCAGTCCTTCAGTGCCTCAGTTTCCCTATCTGGAAATAGGGAAAACTGCCTTTATTGTGAAGATTAACTGCCCAGATCCATATAAAGCCCTCACATAGTATTGGATACGCAGCAAGTGTTCACAAAAGGGAAGCCATTATCAATAGCCACCTTCCCTGGTTCTCTTGGGAACCTCCTGTGGGTCTAGCATTGGCCAGCACACAGGGGTAGTTCAGCATCTGCTGCTCCACTCGGAGCTTTTCAGGAAGTGTGGTCATAAGAAATGACAGGTATGTAGAAGTGGCACAGCCTGTCACAAGGTCTTTGTTGCACAATAAAAGCTACCAGACATGTAATAATACTTATAAGCATGTCCTCTGTAATCAGCACCCCCTAGGAAATTTCCCTGCCCCAGTGCACTTGGCCTTGGATGTGGCCACATCCACTGCCCAAGTGAGCAGTATCAGCTGTGCGCTGCCCTCTTGTCCTTTTGGATTGAGTTCCTTTGCAGGGATCTTCCCATGTTTATAATGTTTGGGAGAATTGAAGAATGCTTGACAAACATTTCCAAATGTCTCATAGCAGTGAGAGGCCAGTGCAAGGGATAGAGGGAGTTCTCCTGTGCTAGAGAAATGAGGGCTGGAGCTGATCCAGCTGGCTATGTCACCCCAAGCCTGTGGGTCATTGTGGAATTGCTTTCAGAAATTCCCATTGCATTGGATTTTATCCAGTGTGTTCAGGGATCACAGAACACTGGCGCAAGGGAAAAAAAGGAAGGCCTGTTGCTTGGAATGGCTTAGAGCACTTTTGGTAGCCATCCAAGGCAGCTATCAGTCATTAAATCTGTCTTTCTCTCCAGCAAAAGGTCAGCGGCATAGAACACCGCATATAGAGCTCTAAGAATAGTGCAGCGCTCCAAGAACATACTGTACTTGGCCTGTATACAGGTGTGCGGGGCTTGACAAGTCTTTTTACTCTCAAAGCCAGGTGGGTTGGAACAAACAAAAAATACTCATTTTCTCTAAGTAGCATTGCAAAGAAGAAATGTTAAAGAGCCTAGGAGAACATCCTAGCATTCCATTCTTTGACCTGGGATACCTTTTCTAGGCATAGATTGACTCTGTAGCCACAAGCACGCTAGGAAGTTCTGGAGCAGTAAGCACAGCAGCGCCCCCCCCCACCCCCCCCCTTCACTGACTCTACAGAAGGCCAAGCAAGCTCCCAAGTCCTGTAACAGGTGATAATTTGTCATTTGCTGTGACAGGAATTTGAAACTATCATCCTCTGCAATAAATATTTGCTTGATTTATAGTCTTCCCTCCCATAAGTATAGGAAGTGAGGACAGGTTCCTTCCAAAGCTTCAGTTCTGAGCAATTGGAGCTCTCCGAGTGCAGACAAGATCCTAAAGCACACCCCACTGTTGAAAGAAGTCCCTGTGTAGTCTATTCATAAAAGTCTGGTGAGATACTCTCCTTAATGGAGGTTGGTTCCAGTAGTAAGATTTGGGGGAGCTTTTATTTTCTACTATTAGGCTTTCTGTATTGTCTGAAATCTTGACTCAATGTTACTTTCCTGTTCAGAAAAAACAAAAAACTGAAGCAATCTTATCTGAAAATTATGTTCCTGTTCTCGAATGGGCAAATAGGACAGGGTTTCCAGCTTCCCGCTTTCTCATGGGGAGGGAAGTACAACGAGGTGGAGTGGACAGAGAGCCGAAGGCCCTCAAAGACAAAAATTATAGGAAGACTCATTGGTCCCTCCTGGGTATTCCTATCCTGCTTCCTGCCCTCAGAGAGATAACATGGCAAGTCACCACATACTGCCAGTCTCTTACCTAGCTAACCATAATTCACCCTTTAGTTTTCTTTATAGATGTCACTTCTTTTGGCAAGATTGAGTTGGATTCCCTACCATGTGCATCAAGCCACCTGCACTGTGATTATTTGTTTACCTGTTGGTCACCCCCACTAGATGGAGGTCCCTGAAGGCAGAAGTGTTTTATTCATCTATATAGCCTTCGTACCTTAAGAAAGTGCCAATAGGCCCTGGCTGGTCTGGCTCAGTGGATTGGCACCAGCCTGTAAACACAAAGGTCTCTGGTTCAATTCTCAGTCAGGGCACATAACCAGGTTGCAAGCCAGGTCTCCAGCCAGGAGAGGTGGTAGCTGGAGGCAGGTGAAAGGAAACCATATATTGATGCTTCTTTCCCTGTTTTCCTCCCTCCCTGCCCTTCTCTCTGAAAATTTTTTTCTTAAAAAAAAAAAAAAGCTCCAACAGGCTGAATAAACACTTGTGTGTGTTACATGCTTTACATGCCGTTGAGTTGCCTCCAACTTCCGGCGACCCTATTAATGAGCAATGGATGTCCACCATGTCCTGTCTTCCACAGGCCTGCTCAGATCCTGTGGACTCATCTCTATGGCTTCTTGGATGGAGTCAATCCATCTCATATTTGGTCTTCCTCTTTTCCTGCTTCTGTCCATTTTTCCCATCATTATCATCTTTTCCAAAGAACTCTGACTTCTCATGATGTACCTGAAGTATGACAGCTTCAGTTCTGTCATTTTTGCCTTTTGCATTTTGTCACAGCAATGTTACCTTTACGGAATAATTATCATTTGCGGGGGACTTTCATAATCAACAATTCAGGGGACAGAAAAATGGAAAAAGAAACCATTTTCAAGGAATTTACAGCTGAGCTGGGGGAGACAGATGTGTCCAATAATTACCTAAAACCAAGTATTTGTTTAGGGGTTAAAGTGGAAGGTTTTGGACCCTGAACATTTCTCATTCACCGTATTTTCTAGCTCAAACTCCCATATTGGAATGCTAGTATGGAGTATGTGTATGTGGTGAAAAGGATTCAGGATTTTAAGGCCTTTATTAGAATTTGATGCATGATTTTCTACTGTCAGTTGTCCTAGGAATACCTGCCATTTAATATTAATTGGTGTTTGTGAAATGCCTTGTCTTCTTCTGCTGAAAGGCTTTAAGTATTGAGCATTATTACTGTGTTACAGTGGTGGTTTTATTATTAAAGCAGTGCCAACAAGGTTACACAAGAGCTTGCATCAGGAAGTGAAACAAGGGCGTTGATCCCACTGAAGCTACAGGGATGGGGATTTGGGATGGTAAAATGTTAATTACTCCAGACTGAGGAATGCAGGCTCGAGTCCAGCACTGTACTCCTAGAGATCATTTCAGTCCCAGAGGCTGAGCCTGCCTCTCTGGCAGTGGGTCCTAAGCACCCTGTGCTCCTCTGGCTGGAATGTTGGAATCACTTCTCTGTAAACTGCGACAGAGAAAGAATCCAATGGCCAAGAGCCAGGGCATAGGGGCATACGTCTTGCAGCCTTGCACGGCATCAGGAGTGACTCTGGAAGCTTTCCAAGAGCTGAAGGGTTATTCCCTTTGCATGCAATCAATTATTTGTAAAGCAATTTATTCTTTCTCTCTTCTTCAACTTTGCTCCTTGCTTTCAGCTCTTGAGGACTCTCTAAAGACAGGGTGGGAGTTGAGGAGGTGGGCTTGGCACACAAGGATGGGAGAAATGTCTATTTACAAAGCTGAGAACATGAACATACAGATAGATGGGCTTCTGGTCAGGAAGCACCAAGATCGTTTATTTTAGGGTGGAGAGGAATGGGTCCTGGAAAGGAGGATGTGGTGGAAGTTAATGACAACCTCTTCCTAGCTTTAGTTCCCAACAATGTCATTTCTAGAAACTGATTAGGGAACTTGGGTTTTAATGAAATTTTTAAAAGATGTTAGGTTGGCTGACAGGTATGATTCTGGATTACGAAAGAAGACTCTGGGCTCAGAACTAGGGCCAAATGCCGGGCTCACCAACTACTTCCTTTCTGGGTGACCTTGGGCACGTTCTCTACTTCTCTGGCACCTTAGGTTTCTGATCTGTAAAATTTAGAGAATGTAAAACTCACAGGTTTAACCAGATAATCCCTGTAAAGGATTCCGCACAATACTGGGCACACAGTGGGCACGCAGTAGCCGCAACTACAGGCCAAAGGACCAGGATCTCCCACACTACCGAGCCAACAACTAACTGTAGCGAAGCGAATCCGGATTTGACCGAGCCTGTCTGCCCAATAAGGTGCCACGAAAAAACTCAGTGGAGTAGAACCAATGGCATTAGCCCTTGTTGTTGGACGGGCTTTCTTACTGTTTCACCAATAGTTTGAAGATTTGACTAGGGAGTGACATCCAGAACGCCCAATGACGCATAACCAGCCCACACTCAGCACTTCGGACACGATAAATCAAGGAGCTGGCACGTATACATTCCGTTATTAGGAACTACTGGATGGAGAAAGGGACTTAGGGGATACTGCGAGAAGGCTAGTCACCAATTATCTTTAAAAAAAGAGAGAAAAGGAAAACACGATGATTGCGCCAAGTGAGCTCGGCCGCCATCATGCTCTAGTTTCCCCTTCGCCTCTCCTGGTCTGCGACCAAGGAAGCGGCCTCTGGGATGCTAAGGGGGTGTGTCCCCGAATGATTGGCGCAGGCAGCTAAGCCAATCCTAGCTCGTCAAACGGGAAGCGCTTGGCCAATGAGGAACGACAGCCCCAGCGAGGCATTGGAGGGGTGGAGCATAAGGTTGACGAGAACAAAAGCCAGCCAGTGACAGCCAGAGGCATCCTCTCCGCAGCCAATAGAGTGAGGCTGTGGGCCGGCCCCCGAGTGTTTGTGTTGTGGTTTTAGGGGAGGGAGGCGGAGGGGAAAGTTTGTTTATTTTGTTTTTAGTTTCTGGGGTCCCCGTGTTTCTGGGAGGCGAAGCGGGCGGGACTGACCCCCGCTCCCCTCAGTCCCCCTACTACGTCGCCTCCACAACCTGCGGAGAAGCGGGGGCAGCGCACACCGCGGGGCATCGCCTCACAGCGGAACGCCGCGCACTCGGAACCGGCACCGCTCGGCGGTGAGTGAGGACCACGGCCACGGCTGCTCTGCCCCTCCCCCCCGCACACCGAGTCAGAACTGGGTGGCCGGGTGGGCGAGGACGCTCGCGGGAGCGCGCAGCGCTGGCCGGCCTGTCAAGCTGAGGCGCAGACTGTGCTGGTCCCAGCGAGTGAGCGAGCCCGTCGCGGCGGGGAGAGGGCCCGGAGGGGTGTGAGCGGCGGGCGGCGGGCCGGGGCGTTGAGCGCGTGCTCTGTGGGGGCGGGCGTGTGGTGGGTTTGACCCCCCGGCCGGGGAGGGACGCGGGCGACCTGCCGCCGGAGAAGGGGCGCCCCAATGGCAGGGCCGGGACGAGCGGGCGCGCGTCTGTGGGTGTCACGCGCCGGCAGGTGTGAGCTAGGGAGGGTTTCCGGGGGATGGCCGAGTCGGGGTCGCTTCCCGTCTCTGGGGTGGGGGGCCGGGCAGGGAGGGGTCCCGTCGCCGTGGAGGCCGGTGTCTGCGGGCGATGTCAGGCCTCGGAGCCTGGCGTCCCGGCGTGTGTAGGACCTGCGTGACGGAGTGAATGTGTCCTGCTGGACCGGCGGGAGTCCCACCCCTCCACCCCTCATCCCCTCATCCCGAGCCCTGCGTGTGTGGCCATCTTCCGCTGGCGATTCAGACTTTCCACGAGGGAACAAGGGGAGAAACAGGGGCCCATTGGACGAAACGACCCAAGGAGTGCTTCCTGCCTTCCTCTGCTCCGGCGCCCTTTAGTTTCAAACTAGCGGGGCTGTTAGGCGGCCCCAGTGGGCTGCGTGTGCCCCCGAGTGGCTGTGGACGCCCAGTAATGGGAGCCGCTTGCGGGGCGCGTGAAGGACCAATCCATCCTCAGCCCTTTGGGTCTTTTAAGACTCGTTGCTTTCTTGTGTATGTTTTGGCTGTTTCATTGCCTTTTAGCTTCTGCGCTAGAGATTGAGGAAGGGATAAGGTAAATTTCAAGTTTGTATTTGTATGACAATACAAATGGCCAGAGGTGTTTCTCCAAAGGCAGTGAATGAAGCGTCACGCGCTGCGCCCCACCCCCACCCCCAGTTAAGTGTACATAAGATGTACATCTTAGCATCAACGATAGAGACGATTTCCTTCACCGTTGTGGGGGGATTGCCGTGGGATGATAGATTCCTGTTGAGTTGGAGAAGCATCCGTGATCTTGGCTTTGAAACGATATCTATTCTCTTGGAAGAATTCTGTAAATACCTTGTACAAAGCAGAACTTTTAGCATATTGTCTTGCACTTATCTAGTTGTGTGTAGTACTGCTGTAGGAAGGTAATTGGAGGGGTATGAAGGTACTTGTTCAAGGCAAGTAGTGAGAACACAGATCAGACTGATGTGCCCCACTTGGGACGCCTTTACATTTTCTTAGTTCTCAGCCGTTTTTAAGTGCGTGTCCCAATTGGCATTTGAGCAGAATAGTTTGTGGTCGGACTTACAGAGAAGAAATTCCTGAGCTGCTTTTCTAAGGTTGCAGTAAATGTCATGCGCTTGAAACAGAATAACTTTTTCCTCATTGGAAAGGAAGCACTTAAGAATGTTTAAGTCAGAAAGGTATCATTTATTGAAAGGTAGTACCACATTTATTGCATGCTTCCCATATTTTTTCTAATCCTCACCTCAACCCAAGCCTGTTGGGTAGGTATTACTGTATTACTGTTTTTTGGATGAGGAAAATCTCCTCCAAGAGCCACACAGCTAGGAAGTTGGAGGCATAGATTTAATCTCAAGTCTGTCTAGTTTCAAGGCCTGTAGTTCCATTTTGCCTGCTAAGTTATCCAGAGGAAAAAATATAAGAAGGGCACTGAAGAGGAGAGAGGAATAAATAGTAGAGGGAAATACCACTGCTGATCGGTTGCTCATACCTAATTTAAGAACTTAATGTTAAACTCATTCTTTGCTTTTAAAAATTAAGAACACGTGCACCGAAGTCCTTCTGTGTTTTGTGTTCATTTCCTCCCCGTTTAATTTGTATTAAGATAAATAAAATACATTTAATTTAGAGGTCAAGGCTTTCAGACCTGCACTCCATTACCTTGCTGTTGTGATTAATACTGTGTGTTCTTCCAGGGACCAGGAACTTTTGTATCTAGCTCAGTGCTTGGCACATAGTAGGGACACAGTAAATGTTAGTTGACTAAGGAGCAGGGTTTATAATGTAATGACTTTGGGTTCATTTTTAGCAGTTTTACTTTGATGGGACAATAAAAGAAAGGGAACAGTTCATGTACATAATGCATATTATAGAAGAATACTTAAATGGAACAATTTATGTCTTGGAAATTTGGCTCTGCCAGTTTGCTAAATCTCTCAGTCTTGCTGATCTGTTTGAGAGGCTGTGCCATTCTGTTCTTTCTTTCACCCCAAGTTCTGAAAGGGGAGGCTATAATGACTGCTTTCTTTGACTACTCAGTCATTCTTGAATCTTTGAGGCCTGGCTCTCAACCTCACTACTCAGTGAGGCTTTTCCCAAGGTTGCCAATTACCTAATAGTTAAATTTCCTAGAACATCCTTTTCTGTCTCCCTTCAGCAGTCAGTTCTTTTGACTATCCCTTTAAAATTTTTTAAATTTAAAAATAGCATATAGCCCTGGCTGGTAGCACAGTGGGTAAGGCGCTGGTCTGTGAACCCAAAGGTCGCTGGTTCAATTCCCCAGCCAGGGCACATAACCAGGTTTCAGGCCAGGTCTCCATCCAGGTCTGTGGCTGGAGGCAGGTGAAAGGCAACCATACATTGATTCTTCCTTCCCACTCTGCCTCTGTCCCTTCCCCTCACTCTGTAAATAATAAATAAAATCTTTTTAAAAAATAGCATGTAGTGGCACTATTTAGTGTGTATACAGTTCTATGAATGTTAACACATGTATGGACTCATGTAACCGCCACCACAATTGGGACACTGAACAGTTGTATCACCCCTCCCCCCTACACATACACAAAACCCCTTCATGCTATATCTCTTTTGATATACTTGTCTCCTGACTGTGTCCCAGAGATAACTCCGAGGATCAGTCTAGGGCTTCTTTTGTTGTTCTTCTTTTATTTTTCTCTTTTTCTATTCCTTGAAAATGTTATTTACTTTTGGAACTTAAAATGTCTATCACCTTTCTATCTACTAACCTGCATATCCATGCCCAACCTCTTTTTCATAATCCATACAACATTCATGCTTACCTGCATGAAATTCACTACTCCTTTATACTCTATTTAAAGTTATAGAGATAGACCAGAAAAAGCCTCCCAAACCAGCTCTTGCATCAGATTTTTCTGCCATTTTCACAAATGCCATCTTCTCCCAAACTTCCCACCCTGGAATACTTAGAGGGCCTTATAATAAGCTCTGTTATACCAGAACTGATATCTTGCTACTCAGCTCCAAATACTGGCTTCTGCCTCTTTGCTGCCACACTGGCTGGGGTTCATTAGAATGAGTAGAGCATAGGTAGTTGGAGTACTTAGAACCCCATCAAGATCTGACCGCTTCCCTGGTCAGTGCACTCAGGTCATTTGGGATTTTATTTTTCATCTTATGAGGCTCTGCAGGATCTGGCCTCCAACCATCTCTCCAGCCTTCTCATCTCTTTTATGACCACCTCCCTTTCTGACCTTCTAACTCTAACCAGTCCTTCAATTTCTTGAGTTACCCAAGCCTTTTCCAGCCTCCAGGTTCTTGTTCCTACCACTCTCCTGGCTTGGGGGTTCTTCCGCTGCTTCCCCCTTGTCTTCACCCACTGACTTCAGAGTTTAAATTAAATAGTTGCTTCCTCAGAGAGGCTTTCTCATATAACTTTGTCCCACTACCTCCACCCACTCTCATTTAGCTCTCTAAGAACTCCTGTTCTTTTTCCATAACTCTCACCATAATTTATACAAGATTCAGGCCCATGTCTGTTTTATTTCCCGTATCTCCAGAGCCTAGCCAAGACTCAAGCGTACAGCAAACTCCCAGTAAATATTTGCTGGCTGTGTTGTGAGTTTGGGCTTTTGATTTTATAATTTATTGCTATCTTGTAGTTTCTGGTAGCCTTGTTTTCTTCTGCCGTCTCTAGAACTTGATCCCACTGTTGGAGTGCCCAGTAGAGAGAGACCAGAAATTGCTGAAGAGGATCCTGATCCTGTTCTCCCTCTGAATTGTGCCTCTGCCTGGGAGACCTTCCGGGTGACCCAGGCTAGCTCTAACCTCAAGTGTTGGCTGAGTTTGCCAAGTGTGCTGAGCAGCGCCCCTGGTTATCCAGACTGGGTTCAGCATTTGTAGCTGTTTGTCATCCCTCGCCTCACGCTGCTCTTACTTCTTTTGCCTCTTTACGCAACGTGGACTCTAAAGACAGTGTACACTTTCCAGCTGAGCCTGCTTACCCTTTGACATTTACTACTTTTTGGCATTTGACAACTGCCTCTAGTATCTTGACCCTACAGATTGCCCCCACGGTAATCTTCCTAAAACTGCTTTGTTGGTTTCTTGCCCCCTCCCCAAATCTACCCCAGGCACTTAAGTTGGAAAAACCTTCAATGGTGTTTCATCGCCTAGAGAATTTAAGCTCTTTAGCTTGTTATTTAAAGCTCTCTGGAATAGAACTGTCCAGAAGAAATAGAATGTAAACCACATATATAAGCTGCATAGGTAATTTTAACTTTACTAGCAGTGGCATTAAAAAAATAGAGAAGATAAAATTGGTTTTCGTAACATTTTATTGACCTCAGTACATCCAAAGTATTATGTAAACATGTAATCAGTAAAAAGAATTGAGATGCTTTACATTTTTTTTCATGTTAAGTCTTTGAAGTCTGGAATGTGTTTTGCACTAAATCTCAATTCTGACTAACTGCATGTCAGGTTCTAAGAAGCCTCATGTGGCTAGTGGCTATCATGTTGGACAGCAGCACACTTGTAAACCATATCCTCATAGCCTTAAAGGGCTGTACATGGGTATTTCTAGCCACTGGCCTTTTGATAATTCTATTCCCCTTGCGTAGAACCAGCCCCTTTTCCAAATATGCTAACCTTCCTTGCTGAGAAACTCAGGGCATTCCAAGACCACCTCTAAACTTCAGTTCTCCATCTCCTCTGAACCCATTTAATATTAATTTTGTATCATTTTTAGCATAGCAGTTATAATATTTATTAGTTTTATAATCAGGGGTAGTATTAAAATATTTAACAATTGATAAGGCGTGGACACTGATCAATAGGAATAGAGGCCTAATGAAATAGAACCGATGGCATTGGTACACAGCCTGCATGTCCTTTGTGTGTACCTGCTGAATCACAGCTCTGATGGCCTTGGAGTGTGTATTACCAGCTTCCCTCCAAGAGACTGTGAGTTCCTTGAAGGTGGACTTTTGTCTTACTCATATGTGCATCCCTAAGACAGCTCCTGACCTGGCCTATAGTCAGCAGTGTATAAATATTTTAAATAAATGAACAGCCCTGGCTTGTGTGGCTCAGTGGATTGGTGCCAGCATGTGAACCCAAAGGTCACTGGTTTGAATCTGCAGTCAGGGCATATAACCAGGTTGCAAGCCAGGTCTCCAGCCAGGTCCGTAGCTGGAGGCAGGTAAAAGGCAACCATAGGTTGATAGTTCTGTCCCTGTCTGCCTCTCTCCTTTCCCCTCTCTCTTAAAATATTAAATAAAACCTTGAAAAATAAATAAACAGATGTTACCTTGCATTTTTAAAAATATTTAATTTATTATTTTTAGAGAGAGGGGAAGGGTGAGAGGCAGATATCAGAGACACATCAATTTTTGGTTGCCTTTCACCTGCCTCTAGCTACGGACCTGGCTGGAGACCTGGCTTGCAGCCTCATTATGTGCCCTGGCTGGGGAATTGAACCAGCTACCTTTGGGTTTGCAGGCCAGCACCTTATCCACTGTGCCACCAGCCAGGGCTACATTTTGTTTTATTCTTATATGCTATGTTTTAGCTTTCCAATTAGAAACTAAAATATAAGTTCTTTGAAGACAGATATTATGAATTATGAAGGAGTATGTGGTATCTCTTCTTTCTTTTTTTTTTAATTTTATTTCATTATTTTTAGAGAGGGGGGAAGGGAGAGAGGCAGAGAAGGAAAGAGACACATCAATGTATGGTTGCGTTTCACCAGCCTCCAGCCACAGACCTGACTGGAGACATGGTTTGCAACCTGGTTATGTGCCCTGGCTGGGGAATCGAACCTGCAACCTTTGGGTTCGCAGGCCGGCACCTTATCCATTGTGCTACCAGCCAGGGCTTGGTATCTCTTCTTGATTGCCTTCATTAAAACATTTCTTGTGAATGAAGGTTTGCTTTTAAAAACTGTGTTTGATTCCCAGTCAGGGCATGTAACCAGGTTGCAAGCCAGGTCTGCAGCCAGGTCCCCAGCTGGAGGCAGGTGAAAGGCAACTGCACATTGATGTTTCTCTCTGTTTCTCTCCCTTTCTTCTTCCCTCCCTGCCCTTCTCTCTAAAAATAATGAATAAAATCTTAAACAAACAAACTAATTAACTAACTGTATTTGGATATTGTTATGGATTTTCAGTCTGGGTCAAAAATGAGGTTTGGTTTTAATTTAATGAGACTGTGTGTGTGTATGGTTTGTGAACTGGCACAGAAAGCAGCTTCAAAAGAAGTTTCTTGGAATTAATGCATGCTCTCCCAGAGTTAGGGGCACAGTTGCTTCCTGGAAGGGCACTGAACTCAGAGTTGAAAGTCCTGGGTTGGTTTGTTTTACAGATATCTGCTCGAGTATCTATGATGTTCCAAGCACAGGAATGACTTGAAAATGCAACTACTCTTCAGAGTGTGAAAAAATGCCCCTTTAATGCAGAGATGAAACGATTCATTCTTCCTAGGGAGATTTAATTCCTTCCTACACTCTAATGCTTTACTCATTACTAGTATGAACTATACTAGATCATGTTTCAAGATCTGTCCCTCGATTGTGAGTTTCGTAAGAGCAAGACTGTGTCACCTGCATCTCTGCATCCCCAAGTACACGCTGTACTGTGCCTGCCATATTGCAGGCGCTCAAATGTTTGAATAAATGGTCTCAAGTAAATTACTTAGCTTTGCAGAACCTGGTTTTTCTTTTGTAAGTAGGGAATTCTCTGCCTCGTACTTGTTGAAACTGCAGTAAGAGTCATCTTTTAAAGCTACATATCTGTTCTATGTATGTTATATATCAAATATAAAACATTTACTTAAAAAACAAGTATAAATCTGATTATACTTTTTCCCTACTTTAAACAATTAAGGAGCCCTCTAAAGCCTGATATCCCCCCTCTGGAATATACTAAACTTCATGAGAATAAGTACCTGGTCTGTCTCGTTCACTGAATGGCCAGTGAAAATTCTGCCTCCCTTCCAGCTGCTCTCCTCTTTGCTGCCTGTATTCTTGCCACACTGACCCTCTTCTGGCTGTTGAGATGCACATTTGTCCCCACTCAAGGCCTCTTCCTTGCACTTGTTATTCCCATGGCCTGTAAGGCCCTGACCTTAGTTAATGCCTCTTCAGTTCTCAAAGCTCAGTTTATGTGCCACTTGTTTAGTGGTTTCCTAATCACCACTAGCCCAGACCAGAAGATGTGCTCCTTTTAAACACTCAGAGCACTTAATACAAATGTAATTAAATATTTGTACATTGTTTCCCTGCTAGAACATAGCTACATGAATAAAACTGCCTTGTCTGTTTTGTTCATGTTTGTATCACTAGTTTTTAGCACTGTAAGTTACACATAGTAGGGCCTCAATAAGTATTTTTCAATTGAAGTTAGGAAAGAAAATTAAAAAAAAAATTTTTTTTAAATCCTTAGTCATTTCAATGGATTAAATAAATTAAATACATATCTCCAGGTTATATTTTTCTTTAGTTTCTACTTGCACTAGGTAAACATTTTAATGTTACAGAAAGAATATTGTAATTAAAATTTTTAATTTGTCTGAAAATTCTATTTAGTCATTGTAGACTTTAAAAGAGTATCCTTTTTTTTTTTAAATTTTTAAAAAGATTTTATTTCATTATTTTTAGAAGGAGGGGAAGGGAGAGAGGCAGAGAGGGAGAGAGACATCCATGTATGGTTGCTTTTCACCTGCCTCCAGCTACAGACCTGACTGGAGACCTGGTTTGCAACCTGGTTATGTGCCCTGGCTGGGGATTAGAACCTGCGACCTTTGGGTTCGCAGGCCGGCGCCTTAGCCACTGTGCTACCAGCCAGGGCTAAGAGTATCCTTTAAATCTTTATGAACAGAAATGATCAGGATGGTTACTTCTTTTAAACTCTTGGTGCGCAAGGACTCACATGACTGTAGTGTCACCAACTGAGGAGCCACGTGCGCTAGGAGCTAGAGCTACAAGGGTAGCTGCTCTGCTCCCAAGGAGCGCACAGCCAAGTGGGTAGACGCGGACCCAGGTGAGTTCCATGTGGTATCCTGTGTGCCACAAGGGATGGGGCAGTGATGAAAAAGAAAAGTCATCAACACAACTGAGGTAAAGAAAGTCTTTCCAGGGTAGGTGACACTTCCATTCAGGTCCTGAAGGGAAAGGGCATTTCAGGCAGAGGGAACAACCTGTGCACAAAGAGGCCTGTTTATGACAGTGTATGGAGAATGTTCACTAGCACAACGGTACCCTTTATAAAGCTGGTGGTGGGATACACAGGTCAACAGCTAACTCAGGCAAACTATGACATGTCACACCAAGACTCTTGGATTATATTGCATTTTAGAACTGGAAATGACCTTGGAAATAAAGGTGTGATTCCATATATTTGAATTCATGAAGGCATTATAAAGTACTATTCAAAGAAGATTATCATAAACCAGAATGATGCTTGTTACTTCTAGTTAATATGCTTGCTTGAGTGTAGATAGTACTTACAACGATGCAATGATTTCAGGTGGAGTTTTAGAAAGTGGTGACTCATTTAAGCTTATCTGTAGGAGCTGAGAGTGAGGGCAGTGACCTCTTGATCAACCAAGGTAAGTGCTGATCTGTCTTACAAGGGCCAGATACTGAACCAGTGAAAGGGATGAAATCAGAAAGGGTTGCCCAGAAGGGTCTCTGGGTACATGTACTGGGAAAGATGATTTCTACTGCTTAAAATTTTTTGCAGTATGTATTTAATAACTCCACGTGGTTCATTGAACTAGCATTAGTTTAATTGGATTCTCAACCACAATTGAAGAGAGGAATATTCAGTGAATGGAAATCTATGCCATTTTCCTTCAGTTTTCTCCTCTTCAGTTCAATACTTTTCTGCTTTCATTTGCCTTCCATCTCTTTCTTAGAGTCTCCTTTACCCCAATCCACCCCATTTCTTTACATCTTTCATTCTATTGTCACTAAGTTTTGTTTTGTTTTTTAATATTATTTTTAGAGAAAAGGAAAGGGAGGGAGAAAGAGAGGGAGAGAAGCATTGATGTGCAATAGATACATGGGTTGGTTGCCTCTCCCATGCCTTTAACTGGGAACTGGCCCAAGACTCAGGCATGCATCCTAACTGGGAATCGAACTGGCTACCCTTTGGCTCCCAGTCCGGCACTCAATTCACTGAGCCAGACTGACTTTAGTACATCACTGAATCGGTTTTAAGTACAATTGTGAAATTTCTGTACTTGATGGCTAACCAGTGATTCTCAGCTTTGCACATTAGAAGCTTGATATTTTTCACAGTAAGAGGTGATTAAGCACTCACAGTGCTGATCACACTCAGAAGATGCTAATTAATCTATCATAATGTCGATTGCTACAAATTCTATTTGCTCATTTATTGACCTAGATTATTAGGAGCTGAAGAGATCATGAATAATAGAGAGAGTGATAACAGTGTGTATTTTTTTAGGACATTTGGAAAAGAAGGGAAGGAAAAAATAGAAGCAGGGCAAAGTTGAGAAGACAGTATCTTAAGATAAAATAGAAAATCTGTTTAAAGGTGTATAGGAAGGACCCAGGAGAGGAAGAAAATGAAAGCTTCTTGAATGGAGAAGGTAGCAGATAAGATGGGTCAGGGCCACCAAATTCCTCCCCAGGACATAGGTGGAGTGATAATTGCCATAGTTGTTCAATTAGAAAAGGGATATGTTGGGGCTTCTCTCTCAGATACCTTGAGCTCAGAACAAGTTTACATTACTTTGTTTTTTCTGTGGCACCTGCAGAATGGTTTGCACATAGTAGGTATAAAGTGTAAGAGATGAATTCGCATCAATACTAAAAGAAGGTATTGATTAAAACTTTTAAATTGTTTTAGTTACCAGAGCATACCATCTGTGGTTTATGGCAAATGAACAGGTTTTTGGATCTTGTATTTTGTGAATAGCAGTAAAGTTACATACATTCTTTTCCCAAAAATGTTTTAATTGATACCACAATCTTTATAATGCTGTTTTGGTATGTCTTTATTTTAATAACATATTCAAAAAGTGGAAATGACCCAGGCTTCCTAACTTAGGCCCCGGTCAGTCTACCAAGACAAATGTCGAGCATATGCCGGGTCCTGAAATGAAGGAAGGAAATACGAAGTATGAAACGGGTCCTCCAAGTTGCTATGTTTTACCTCCTGTGAAAATCTTGCTGATGGCGTGTCATGCTCAGTAATTTCCTTTTTATGAAGAGATACTTTATCTAGATGTGTATTTCTATGGAATTTCCAAATACAGACACCAAAGTGTTTAAAATTTGTTATGTTTTTATTTGTAGTTTGGCTCTTTATTCCCTTAAACAAATGGACACACTAATTATTGATTTCCACTTAAACCATGAAGATGGGTCTGTGGGTTGGTATAGAGAGGAAATCTATTTATGTTCCCACAGTCCCAATATATGGCCTTAATGCTGGCCCAGACGGTCAAAATGTTATTTTTAAAACATGAAGAGAATTAGTGAAAAGGCTCTTCGTAATAATAAAACAAAACTGATGAGGGGGGGAGGGGATGAGAATGAATGAATATGAATGAAAATGCAAAACACATCACATTTCAAGCCAGTAAGGGCTGATTTGAAAACTTTAAAACGGGAACCGTGTGACTAGGCTTGTGAGTTGACCTCAGTGCATTGTGACACCATTCCATGCTTCCCCAACCTGCCAGCGCAAGGGCGCAACCCTGGTGCCCTGTGTTTGCTTTTGAAGTGAATGCTCTCTAGACCTTTATTTACTGTACTTAAACATGTGTATTTGCTGTCCCTTTCCCTGTTTTCCTTTAACCTCCTGTGCTTTTAAATCTTGGCTTTACCATTCAAGGTGCTTGTCAGAAAAGTAACTGGAGGCTGGTGAGGGGCCTTGGCGTCACTTCCCTGAAAGTTAGTTGTTGACTCTTCTGGACCCCATTGTTGGTAGCCCATCCTCCCAACACCTAAATCTTGAAATCCTGAAATACAGGCTCTTGAAACATTGCCAGATCTTTTAACTCTTTTCTCTGTGCTTTGGACTTTGAGCCCCTCATTTTTGTTTCCATGCTGATTCTAAGTCATCCTCCAGCAGTGTCTGGATTATTAAAATAGCTTCCTGTCAGTTGTCCCATTCCCAGTTTCTCCCCAGAAAACATTTCCTATATCCTGTTTTCTTTCCCCTTCTTTATCAGTCTGTGCTTTCTTATTCTGTGGAATCCAGGCACCTGTGTCTGAGCCACACTCCTATACCGTTTCCATCTATCAACTGTCATTCTCTGGTTTTGATATCTTTGCCTTCCATATTAATTTTTCTCTATTTTCCATATGATTTCCTCCCATTCTCCCCCCCACCCATTCTTTATAAAGGCTATGACTCAGATAAAGTACTCTGCTACTGGCTTCTAAACCATTTTCTTTCTCACTCACTAGAAGCCTTGTCTAAAGTTTTTCTTCTTGGAAGCCTTTCTTTATTGGAAACCTCTTCAGTTGAGTATAATTTCTTTTTATTGATGTGATTGTGACTCTAATAAACTAAATAAAAATTAATTTTGCTAATTTCCTTCATTCTACTGGCATTTTGGAAGTTTTTTTTTTAATGCAATTATATCATTTACAAAGACAATTTTACTTTCTTACCATTGCGTTCTTTTTTTTTTTTTTTAAGATTTTATTTATTATTTCCAGGGAAAGGGTGGGGAAAGAGGCAGAGAGAGAGAGAGACATTAATGTGTGGTTGCCTTTCACCTGCCTCCAGCCACAGACCTGGCTGGAGACCTGGCTTGCAACCTGGTTATGTGCCCTGGCTGGGGAATTGAACCAGCGACCTTTGGGTTTGCAGGCCAGTGCCCTATCCTCTGTGCCACCAGCTAGGGTTGACCATTGTGTTCTAATTGTTGCTTTACTATACTGGCTAGGATCTCTAATACCCTGTTGAATGGAAGTGGTATGAATGGGTATCCTTGGTTTTCCCTGACTTTTCCTATGCCGTTTCCTATACAGAAGGAAGATTCAAAACTAGAGCATGATAGTTGATAGATGGAAACAGCACAGGGGAAAGCATTGTACTATTATGATGTTAGCTGTGTTTTCTTGTTTACCCAGCTAGTACTCTGCTGAGTACCCAAGGGGTCCCTGTGGATCTCTGTCTGCATAGTTCTTTCTTCTCCAGTACTATCTATGCACTGCAAACTGGAGCAGTCTTGGCCTTCCCGGAATCTCAGCCGCATCTTCTCAACTAAGGGAGGCCTCTGAGTCCCGCCTGGGCTCCCCTCCCTGTGCTGTGGCCTGGAAGCTACCTAGGTAGCAAGCTTGGGCAGTTGTGTGACTCACCTGTTTGTTTACCATCTCGCAGGGATCGCTGTCCTTCCTTGCCCCAGGTCCAATGTTTTGAAAATATATTTTTAGTAGTTTCAGGTGCAGGGTACAGCTGGTCCCTGTTATTCCATCTTTTCTGAAAGTGGAAGTCCTGCCTTTCCTTAAAACATCTGAGAAATTGTTCAGGAGTTGCTTCCAGAGTATGAGATATTATTGAATACTTGGAATTTCCGTAGAGGAAAATCTTCATTCTTTCAGGGTGGATTTGATTTTGGAGGGCAACCAAGAATAATTTTTCAGGGCTGGTTAAGTGATTTGTCTGGGGTCCGAAATGCATCTTCAAAGTTATAAGGCACATTTCCTTGTGTAATTTGATTTGTAAGCTAGTTTGGAACAATCAAAACAAGGGTTGAGATATATTTTCAGTGATGGCATTGGTGGCAACCTAATTAAGAAAAATACAAAACTTTTTAGGGGTATATATCTGAAATACAACTTTTATTTGAATATTTCTATGTATTTATTATATATTTAGTATAAATTTTTATTTACTACTTGCACTTAACTGCTTCTTAGTAAAGTTTCTTAAACTCTTTTTATGTGATACTGTCTCCAGTTGCTGTCTGGATACTTTGATATATTTCCTGACTACACTGCCCTCAACTATAGAAGCACCTTAAATCTTGATAGACAACTGCTTTCTGTATAAGGAAACTAAGATCACTCTGTCAAAATACACTGCGTGATATAAAGGATGTAAAATCGGCTTTTGATACTGATACAATATTATTAATGCCTTCATGATTTAAATGAAAAGTTACTCATATAAGATGTTGAATTCCAGTAGCATGAGTACATACCTATATATCTGGCTTCCACTGCAGGAATCATATGAACGGCCTAGTTTAAAGAGAGATGCCTTAGGTCTGGATCTGTTTAATTAACCAAGGAATAACCTTAGAACCTAGTAGATTGGTGTATAGATACCACATTATATGTAACCTTAATCACTACAATTTTTTGGTGTGGGGATGAAATACTTTCCCCACAGTTTGTTTCTTTGCATCTGAAAGTCCCATTAGTCCCATTCTCACTAATTCCCCATTAGGAAACAAAGGCTTTTAAAAAATATTTTTAATGGATTAAATTCTTAGATTTTCAGCTTTCAACTTTGTCTTTTTTTAAAAATGTTATTGTTGTTGTATTACATCCATCCCTTTTTGCTCCCCTCTGTCCCCCTCCCCCAACTTTGTCTTTAATTTTATATTTTTAGTTAACTTAATTTGTAGCTTTTGAGTCCTATTATAATAAATCTTGTAGTAGAGAGTTTGGGCGCTCTTTTCCTTAGGAGATGTCCTCATGGCTTGCTCTTTGCCCTTAATGTTCTTAGTACCTTTATGTCTTCTTTCCTGCTTATTTCCTTCCTTCCTTCCTTCCTTCCTTCCTTCCTTCCTTCCTTCTTTCCTTCCTCTCTCTCTTTCTTTCCTTCTTTCTTTTTCTCTCCCTCTCTTTCCTCTCTTTCTTTCTATCTTTCTTTTTCTTTCAGCTAAGATGGAAGGAGGAGGATCTTTTTGCCTTTCCAGGTGTTGATTTTCTTCCGAACTCCAGCTCTGTGCCCTGTAGCACACAGCCATTTGCTGGGTTGCCACATGGCCTGGTCTAGAAACGGTGTACACAGAGCTTGCCCCGTTGGAGCTGCTCCTCTAGAAGACTGTTGATTGTGGCATTCTTTTCCTTTCATCATATTTCTTCTGAATTTTCTTTGAACATTACTGTATTTTGTTTAAAATCTCTTCCTCCTTGAAAGTCAGCTTAGTCCATGTCTTGCAGCCAGGGGCAGTGCATAGTGGGACTCATACCCTGTCGGTATGGTGTGATGTCAGTGAGCATGATGCAGTTCTTCGCTAGGGCCTCGGTGCAGGTCAGCCTGTTGTCGGACGCATTGTAGACATCAGTAACTCTTATCTTGGGTGTACAGCACTTAGAGCCCCAGAGAAGGTGCCTGTGTCTAGCCCGAAGGCACAGTAGCTCTTACCTTCCTGTGCACAGGGTGTGTGTATGTGGTGGGGACCAGCCTTACTTTTGGCAGTGGGGCATCCCAGCTCATCTTTTCACATCTTGTGATGGGAGTTTCTCTAGGCCCCGGTCTTGCACACTTGTGTCAATTGTCCCCAAAGATGCTATGGCCCAGCACTGGCTGGAAGAGTATGCACAGGGTCATGGTCCTTATTGTTTTTCTTTTATTTTTTATCTTCTTTTCTTCCAGTTCTGTTTTGAGTAAAAGGAAGAGAACTTGTATAATGGGAAGTTTTTCTTTTACATCCAAGTTTACTCTGAACTTTAAAATTGTTGCTTGTAATTAATTTAGGATTCCATATTACCAGTGATGTTTTTATACATTCTATCTCTGGTGCCCCATATTCTTCTTGGATATTTAAAACCATAATTTGCCCTGGCTGGTAGCACAATGGATAAGGCGCTGGCCTGCGAACCCAAAGGTCGTAGGTTTGATTCCCCAGTCAGGGCACATAACCGGGTTGCAGACCAGGTCTCCAGTCAGGTCTGTGGCTGGAGGCAGGTGAAACGCAACCCTACATTGATGTCTCTCTCCCTCTCTACCTCTCCCTTCCCCTCTCTCTAAAAATAATGAAATAAAATCTTTTAAAAATATAAATACATAAATAAATAAATAAAACCATAATTTAGTAAATAATACTCGTAGAAATAGCATTATCCTTTGTTTCCAAGCTATAGCACCAACCAGTTTCACTACTAATGTTGCTTTAAGGAGTGTTTTGAGTAATTTTTCAGGTTTTTTTGTTTGTTTGTTTCTTTGAGCTTTCTTTAGACAGAAATAATTTGGGGTTCTTCTCTGTCACACATATTTATTAAAAGAGGGTTTCACTGCTTTTCAGTTGTAAAATGAGGTTCCTATTTGGTTGTATCGTGTGTGAGAGTAGAGGAGGGAAGCAGGATTGGTGTATAGTAAAAAGAGTAAAAAATAAAAAATGACCCAATTTTATTTTATGTAAATTCAAGGACTTAAAATATAGTACTGTATGTTTATTAAAATGTTCATTCTGTCCCCATTTTTCATGAGAAATCTTCTAAATTACTCTTCATTGTAATTAATTATAGGTTCTTAGTAGTTTTACATCTTAGTTCTTGATTTAATCTGGCTTTACAATCTTATTTCCATAATAAAGACCTTTGAGTTTTGCAAGCTTTGTTATCATTTGTCATTTAGTCATACATTATAATAGAATTGTTACATCACTGGGCTAAAATATATAATTTTCCTTACTTGTACATGTTCTACTTCTTGACTTTTATTTTGTGTTCTATTCCTTGATAACTATGTGGATTCTATGGCTTCTTTTTTATTTTGATTATTTTAATGACTTAAATTGGTGCTTGTTAAGTTTTTAACTCTATGTTCCTCTTTAATACATTGAGAAAGTCTCAGCCCTTTTTTTCAAACATAAAAAAGAAAAATCAAAGTATATTGACAGCATATTTTAAACTTTACCACCTTAATCACATTCAGACACCAACCATCCTCTTGCCAAAAACCAATTGTAATGTTTGACTTAAAATAATGTTGAAGTGGTATAAAATTGTCTAATAATATAGCTATAGATTTATAGATATCCAGAGTAGCACTTTTTAAAAATATTTTTTCAAGATTTTATTATTTTTAAAGAGAGGGGAAGGGAGAGAGGCAGAGAGGGAGAGAGACATCAATGTATGTTTGCCTTTCACCTGCCTCCAGCTACTGACCTGGCTGGAGACCTGGCTTGCAACCTGGTTATGTGCCCTGGCTGGGAATTGAACCAGCAACTTTTGGGTTTGCAGGCAGGTGCCTTATCCACTGTGCCACCAGCCAGGGCCAGAGTAGCATATTTTTAGTAGTGGTTTTTAAAAAATATTTTATTTATTATTTTTCAGAGAGAGGGGAAAGGAGAGAGACAGAGAGGGGAAGAAACATCAGTGTATAGTTGCCTTTCACCCACCTCCAGCTACACACCTGGCTGGAGAACTGTCTTGCAACCTGGTTATATTGCCTTGACTGAGAATCGAACCAGCAACCTATGGGTTTGCAGGCCAGCACCTTATCCACTGTATCACCTGCCAGGGCACCTAATAGTGATAAGTTTTGAAAAAAGAAATTAATTAGTTCAAGTTAATTTATTGAGATATTTTTAAGAAAAAGATTATGTATTTCAGACAAATACCATATGATCTCATCCATTACAGGTCAATAATGAACAAAACAAATAAACAGGCAAAACAGAACCAGATACATAAGTACAATGAATAGACCTTCAGTGGGCAGAGGGGAGGGGGAGGAGGAGGCAAAGAAGGGGAGCAGTTTAATCAAGGAACTAGTATGGAAGAACCATGGACATGGACAACAAGTGGGGTTGACTTTTGGGGGGAGTGGGTGGGTGGGGAAGGGGACAGAGGGAAGTAAAAAGGGGATAGATGTAATACAACAACAATAACATTAAATTAAAAAAGAAAAAGATTATATATTTCAATGGAGTGTGGCAGAACCATTTTAATAAAAACTCATTTTTAGGTTTTTAATCCCTTACCAGAAAGCTAGTAGTATGTATTTAACATATATAATGCCCCTGCAGAATCAGGAGCATCACTTAATAGTCAAATACATTAAATTTTGGTAGCCAAAGCTATGACTATTCTTACTTTAGTAGGTAGACTATAAATAGTCTCATGTCAGTTCAGGTCAGATTTTGCTGCCAATTAAGTCCAGATCAAGTTTTGCCACAAAATGATGTACGGAAAACTTTTGGTTTTCAGAAGTTCTTGGATTTTGGAATTGTGGCTGAGGGATCATGGACCTGTATTTGCTTTCTCAGCTCTAATGTTTGCTTACTTTTGGTGCCTTCAGAAAATGAAACCTGCTTTCCCTTTTTTCGTCTACAGGATATGAGATTAAATCTGTTCTCTACAGGCCAGTTAATAGAAATTAGGACACCTCTTCACAAAGCTTGATACCTTAGGCAGCTGTCACTATCACGTGACACTTCTCAATTCACTGGCTTTCTGTTAATCTCAAATTCCCTTCTCCATTCTCCTCTCAGAAGTGTTTTGTGGTAAGAGGTGGTGAGAAGAGGATGGGCAGCACCTCACTAGTAGTGTATAATCCTGTCTTGCGTAGTAGGGTTTCTCAAGGAGTACCATGCTTTCTCTGGACTGACCTTTCCTGGAATTGCCAGCTTATGTGGTAGCTTAAAAAATAAGACTTTCTAAAACTCATACAGTACGGTAAAACAAAAATCCAGATGGCACTGTATTGTCGATAAAAATAGAAGCTTCCTTTTGTCCCGTGGCTCTCTAGCCAACCAGCTTTTGACCCTTGTTTGCTAGCTCTCCATTCAACTCCTGTTGGCTATTTTTTTTTTTTTTTTTTTTTTTTTAAGTTCAGACATCATGGGAGAAAGTTTAGGAACTTCTGATTAAGCATTATAACCCCACTTGGACTGATTTTGTGTTCATTGTAGGTGAAACACTGGAGATGACCTTTTTTGTTCTAACTGGCATGTATAACTTTTATTTCTAAAGCTGTTTGTTCCAACTGTGTAGTTTTGAGATGTTAAACATTTTTCAAATATTGTTCCAAATTACATGTCTTTGAGTATTATCCACACACGGAAGTAGAAATACCATGACTTACTGATTTATTTAGCAAAATAATTTAAAAATCACTCATAGTATTTAACAGAGTGTACTTACTTTAGAGAGCACTTACTTGTAAAGAAGTGGGGTGTTGGCTCACTCACCAAGGCAGTGGTTCTCAAGGTTAAGCCCGTAGGCAGCGGCTGGGTGATGTCCTTTGAACGTTGTGGAAGTTGTTTATGTTCTTAAACCCATGGTAATGTAAGAACACAGTGCATCTAAATATGAATGTCCTTCTGGGGAAAATGTAAATTTTTGTTTATATGGAATCCAGATTGTTTTATTGTTTAGTTCAAGAAACACTAATTGAGTACTATGTCAAGAACTGGCTTGATAGTGGAGTGCTAGAGGTTTCTGAGACACTCCAGAAAAATGTCTTGTGATTGCTAGGAAAAAAAATGATCACCACTTTTCCAAAGTCATAATGGGGCTGTTAGATGTACCTTTTAAATGAGGGCATGCCTAAAAAATATTGGGTGAAATTATTCAACCTAAGATCATTCAGTCTCAAATTGTTTGGTCCACATGCTTAAGTGGCATTTCCCACCCCCCAAACCCTGCATGTAGTGTTTGTTTTTCCCCTCAGTTGTTGTACCTAGTGCCGTTTATGTGGGATAACAGAAATAAGTAGTCATCGGTGTTCTAGGTTGCCTGTTGTCTAGCTTAGAGACACAGACTCCTTGTTTTTGAAGAGTGTGTACAGACAGCTTTTTGTTAGTGAAGGTCTTTCTTTGCCCTCTTGTCGTGGAGCCTTGGTTGGGATTCAACATTCTACTTTGGAGCAGAGCTTCTGGGATATGGCTGGGAATTGTGGGGACTAGAGTAGAGATTTCTAACGGCCTCATGGCAAAGTTTTGGCTAGTGGAGTAGAGCATCCAGTGGTCTCTTTCCTTTCTGTGGGGTTTTAGAGGGGCTGGGAAATGAGGGTCTATTGTGTAACAAAGCCTATAGCCGTTAACAAAAGGAAAAAACGATGAAGGGAAACTTAACTAACATTAATGTAGTAGAACTAAGTGGGAATAACAAGAATAATAAATAAAAGTTGTTACGAATTCGGGTAAAGAAAAAAGTGTCGAGTAGTAAAAAGCCAATTAGGTTAAAGAATTAAAGTATCAAATTTTAAAATAGAGCTGCTTGTTTCAGGCAGTTATGTAGACCTTAAAGAATAATATAATTGGCCTTTGCTGGACTGGCTCAGTTGGTCAGGCATCCTCCCACAGATTGAAAAGTCATGGGTTGAATTCCTGGTTAGGACACATGCCTAGGTTGCCAGTTTGGTCCCTCGTCGGGGTGCCTATGAGAGGCAACCAATTGATGTTTCTCACATCAATGTTCTCTCCCTTTCTCCCTCTCACCCACCTCTCTCTAAATAAATAAATAAAATGTTTTAAAAGAGTAATAGAATTGTCCTCTATGAAAGAAATGGTAAATCAAGCTAATAACTTAAGAGTAAATAATGGATAGAGATATGGAGAAAGTTTATTTTTAGAGTATATGACATCAGTACATTTAAAGAGAGTGAAATATTTGTTATTGTGAACTTCTAAAAGGGAATTGACATATAGTAAGAGTATGCTTTGTAGCTAATGCAGATTTAAAATTTTATGTGCATCATTAAGCTAGTCAAAGTGTCTATTTGGTCTCATGTTCCTTTTGGTAACAGGCCTATCAAGGAATTTGTCTGTTTCATCAGAGTTGTCTGGTGTGTTGCCATCAAGCTGTTCATAACATTGTATTATTATTGTTTTAATGCCTGTAGTATTTGTAGTGGTGTCCTTTTCTTAATTTCTGATATTAGTAATTGGCATTTCCTTTTATTCTTTTACAAGTTTTGTCAATTGTATTGGCTTTAAATTTCATAGACCTCTTTGATTTACTGGTTTATCTTTATTACTTCATATTACTTGCCTCAGGTTTAATTGGCTCTTTTTCTTGCCTCTTAGAAATAGAAACTTGGGTCATTGATTTAAAATCTTTCTTGTTTCCTAATGGAAGCATTTAATGCTAAAATTTCCCTCTACGCAGTACTCAGCTATATCCCATAGCTATATCTTACACATTTTTACATTCCATTTTCAAAATATTTTCTAATTTGCTTTGTGATTTTTTTCCCTTTGCCCATGTGTCACATACCAATTTCTTTTTCTTTGTTTCCAGATATTTCTAGATTTTCCAGATGTCTTTTTATTATTAATTTATGATTTAAAATTTTGTTGTGGTCAGAGAACATGTATGATTTTAATTCTTTGAAATCTATTGACACTTTTTATAGTGTTCTTTAGTGAACATCTAAGTGTACCTAAAAAGAATGTGTGATCTACTGTCATTGAGTGCAGTATGTTATTTGTGTTAATTAAATTAAGTTGGAAATATTATAGTTTCCAAGGCTTATATACCCCTACTGGTTTTCTTTCTACTTATTATATCAATTTCTGAGAGTGGTATTGAAATTTTCAACCATGACTATGAATTTGTCTATTTACTATTTCATTTATGTTTATTTTTACTTCATGTATTTTTTTAAAGATTTTATTTATTATTTCCAGAGAGAGGAGAAGGGAGAGAGGCAGAGAAGGAGAAAAACATCAATATATGGTTGCCTTTTACCTGCCTCCAGCTACGGACCTGGCTGGAGACCTGGCTGGAGACCTGGCTGGAGACCTGGCTTGCAACCTGGTTATGTGCCCTGGCTGGGAATTGAATTGGGTTCACAGGTTGGCACCTTATCCATTGTGCCACCAGCCAGGGTGTGTTTTATTTTTATAGTAGTTGCTCTAGGCTTCAAAATATGCATCTTGAGTACTGTCAGCTTTAAAATAATGTGCCACTTTTTAGCGTAAAGTCTTTATAAAATACACTTACATTTTCCTCATCGCTTTAGGCTATTGTTATTATTTATACCTTTTACTTCTACATTTACTTCTACATCTATAAATTCCACAATTCATTGTTACTATTTTTGCTTTTAGTGAAATTTAAAAATCTGAAAAAGAAAAGACTTTTATGTTTACCACATATTTGCCATCTCCAGTGCCCTTCATTCCTTTTTTTGAGATCTGAGTTCCCATCTGTATCATGTTTCTTTAGCCTGAAAAGTGCCAGCATTTCTTGTAAAAAAGATATGTTGGCAATGAATTCTCTCACCTTCTGTTTGTTGAAAAATGTCTTTATTTCACCTTCATTTTTTAAGGCTATTCCTGCTGGCTATCAAATTTTAGATGGACAGTTTTGATCTTACAGCCCTTGTATTATTATTATTTTTTAATGGAAAGTCAGATATCATTCTTTATTTACCTGGGCATAATGTGCCGTTTTCCTCTGGCTCTTTATAAGATTTTCTCTTGCTGGTTTCCAGCAATTTGGTGATGATGCTGTGCCCTGGGGTGGTTTAGGGGTTTTAAAGCTGTGGGTTTAAGAAATTTCAGCAGATTGGGAACACATTTTAGCCATTATTTTTTAAAACTTTTTTTCTTTGTTCTCCCTTTAGATATCAAATTACACATTTAGACTAGTTGATATTGTTCTACCGGTCACTTATTTTTTTAAGGCTTTGCTAATTTATTTTTTAAGATTTTATTTATTTTCAGAGATGGGGGAAGGAGTGAGAAATAGAGGGAGAGAAACATCAATGTGAGAGAGCTATACATCAGTTGGCTGCCTCTTGTGAGCCCTCAACCAGGGAGGGACCTGGCCCACAACCCAGGCATATGCCCTGACTGGGCATCAAACCAGGGACCTTTTGGTTCACAGGCTGGTTGCTCAGTCTACTGAGCCATACCAGCCAGGGCTACTCATTTTTTTAGTTGATAGGTCTTTTCTCCTGTTGTGTCTGTTGTGCTCTTATGTCTATAATGCTGTTAGGTTGTCCAGTAACTTTTTTATTTCAGTTAATTGTAGTTTTCATCTCTCGAAGTTGTATTTGATTATTTTCATATCTTCTATTTTTTATCTCATTTTGTTGATGCTTTTCTTTAAATTCCTGAACAATTTATAATTGTTTTTAAAACTCTTATCTGATAATTCCATTATTTTTGTTACTTCAGAATTTGTTTTTCTTGACTGATTTTTTTTCTCCCAGTTTTGGGTCACATTTTCCTACCTCTTTGCATGTCTAGTAATTTTTTTTATTAGATGCTGTATATTATAAATGTTATATCATAAGGTATCTTGATTTTGTTGTCTTTCTTTAAAGACAGTTGAATTTTGTTTTGGCAAACAGTTCACTTGTGGGTTAGACTGATTCTTTCTAGGCTAGTTTTTAAACTCTTAGAATGGATCTAGAGTTGCCTTTATTCTAGGGGTCTGCATTTAGTCCTCTGCTCAGGACTTACCCTCTAGGGTCCCTGTTGAATGCCTGGAGTTAATTAGCCATTGGAGTCTCTCCACTCTGGCTGATTGGAACTCCCATGTTTCCCAACTGGATATCAACTTTGGAAATTGTTCAGTTTTTTAAAAAATTACTTTTATTGTTAATACTTTTATAGTTGTCCCAGTTTTTCTCCCTTTGGCCTCCTCTGCCCATTCCACCCCTCTCCTCCCATAGTCAATTCCCACACTGTTGTCCATGTCCAGGGATCATTCATACATGTTCCTTGTCTAGTCCCTTCCCTTTCTTTCTGCCATTATCCCCCTCCCTGGAATTGTTCAGTTTTAAGGTCTGTAATTATCATATACTATTTTCTCTAATAGTTTGTCTTTGTCCAGCTGTATAGAATTTCACCCTATACAGGGTGTGTGCAATCAATTGGCAAAATTTTAGTAAAATAAACAACATACCACAGAGGTGTTATATTTTGAAATAAATTTATTATATATAAATACATAAACATAGTCATTATTTTTTAAATTGTTCAAAAAAGTCTCCATTTGCTGCAATAATAGACTAGATTTGACCTTGGAATCTTTTTTTTTTTTTTTTAATTTTATTTCATTATTTTTAGAAAGAGGGGTTGGGAGAGAGGCAGAGAGGGAGACAGACATCAATGTACGGTTGCGTTTCACCTGCCTCCAGCCACAGACCTGACTGGAGACCTGGTTTGCAACCTGGTTATGTGCCCTGGCTGGGGAATCGAACCTGCGACCTTTGGGTTTGCAGGCCGGCGCCTTAACCACTGTGCTACCAGCCAGGGCTGACCTTGGAATCTTGAGCACACTTTCACGAACCTTTCTTTATCCATGGACATCATCATGTTTTCAATCTTAGCTTTAACAGCCTCTTTATTGGAATGAGGTGGTTTATTAACTTCTCTCTCACAAATGCTGCCATACATAATAGTCTCAGGATTTGCATCTGGTGAACTAGGTGGCCAGATTTCCTTTGACCAGAATTCAGGATCATTGACACGGAGAAATTCTTACACCTTTTTGGCTTTATTGTGCTCGTGCACCATCTTGTTGGAAGATAAAATGACATCCATTTGCAACTTGCTTTATTCATGGTACAACTATTTATCTCAAAAACGTCAAGGTAAGCATCCTGGATCTTCATTGATAATTTCCTGAATTCTGTGTACAATATCTGAACTTGTGCGATTTTTGCTTACCTTGAGGGTTTTCCTTGTTGGTGTGGCGACATCAGGATCAGCATCATACATCTTCTTCACATTGTAAACTGTATGTAAAGGGATGTTATTGAAGTCCACAATTTCCTTAGCATTTTGCCCTGCATGCAGTCCAGAAACTGTGATTGCTCTAACATCATATTCCTTTGACATGATGGTTGCTCTCAGAATTTAATACTTTATATCTGAAACAATGATGTTAAATCATAACCTTAGAAACAGTTTTTCAAAATTGATAAGAAGCACATGAAATAAGGAGATACAAAGTTATTGCATATTGATCATGTGCACCCTGTAGGTTGGTAGTCAGCCAAAGACTCAAGGAGACTCCTCTACAGACCTTTTGGAGCTATTTCTCTATGTGTAGCTGCTCCTTTCTCTCCTGTGCTCTGTCCTGCAAATTTTAGCCACCTGAGCCTTCCCAAACTCTGACCTGTGTCACTTCAACCTGTTTATTTAGCCCTCTGGGCTCTGCTTCCATTCTTTCTCCTAGTGTCACAGTCTGGAAAGTGCCACCAGGCAGAAAGCCAGAGGCTTCATGGAATGCACTTCTTTAATTCTGAGATCACAGTACTGTTTTATTCGAGGCCTGAAACAGTTGTTTTATATATTTTCCCACTTTTCTAGCTATTTATAATGCAAGGGTAAGTCTTGTATTAGTTGCTTCACCATGACCTGAAATAGTAGTTCAGAGGCACTGCTTCTACCTTCAATTTTCAGATAAGAAGCCCAAAGCCTAGAGATTTTAAAGGAATTCTTCCTCTTTTCACCAGATGGGTAGTCTTTAGATTTTTATCTTTAAAGCCATGTGACTCATCAGCAGCCACATTGAACTCTTATCTGCTTTAGACGTAGGGTTGGCAAACTTTTTCTGTAAAAATCCAGATAGTAAATATTCAGGCTTTCTAGATTCCATATTTGTGAGTTCCATATTCTCCTTTGTTTTATTTTATAGCCTCTTAAAAATGTAATAGCGGGCCAAATAAAAACAGTCCATGGCAGGATTAGGCCAGTAGGCCATAGGTTGCCACCCCTGCTTTACACAATGCCCTTAGTACCTTAGATTTTCCTAGGTCCCTTTATCTATCAAAAGTCATGTACTCTCTATATCACAGGTGGCAAACACAAGGCCCGAGGGCTGAATCTGGCCTTCCACCTTGTTTTATCTGGCCCAGCACCTTATTTCCACCCGGCTAGCTTAACTGTTAAGAAGTAGTTACATTTATACAGTCCTAAAATTACATTCAGCCCTGTGAAGGCAACCTTGAGGCTGATGTGGCCCCCAGTGAAGATGAGTTTGACACCCCTGCTCTATATTATTCCCTCAGGGTCTTGCTAACAGCAAGATTTATTCAGCTTTTGGTTTGGGGTAGGTATATTCATCATTATTTCAGCTTTCAAATGAAGAAACTATGGCATAGAGAGGTTAAGTCCTAGTTAATACAGTTAGTAATTGTTTGATACTTACTTAGACTTAGATCTGTCTGATGTTAAAAACTTTCTCCCTCTCTCTATACCCCAACCCTGCCCAATCCCATAATATTTGAAGCTGTACAGTATACTATCTCTAGGGCTGACAGAATAATTAATTTGGTAAGTTTCTGCTAAGATATTGTGGTTAAAAGTGGTATAGTCATGTTTCTCACTCAGGAGAATTATAGAATCATAGTCCTTTAGAGTTGGAAGAAACACTGAAGATGTCAAATCCAGATTCTTGCTGAAGTTGGTATCTTTTTCAATAGCATCCTTGTCAGCCATGCTACTTACATGTAGATACTTGGACTGCCTCTCTGTGCAGCCATTAGTTTTGATTTTGTCTTCTTGAATAACCCAGAACAAGGCTGTTTCTTTTCTTTCTTTCTTTCTTTTTTTTTAATCAATGTATGGTTGCGTTTCATCTGCCTCCAGCCACAGACCTGACTGGAGACCTGGTTTGCAACCTGGTTATGGTGCCCTGGCTGGGGAATCGAACCTGCGACCTTTGGGTTCACAGGCCGGGGCCTTATCCACTGTGTAACCAGCTAGGGCAAGGCTGTTTCTTTTCCATGTGTCATAGGTCCTTCCTTTCAGTATTCATCAGACTTTTATTTTTCCCAGTGGCTTCTCGTAGAACCTAGCCCCTATTTACTTCATGGCCTAGTTTCTTTTCTTTTTTATTTCAGTTTATCTGTGGTCTTATAAATACAGTGCTCGGAGAGTAGATGGAATTGACAACTGATACGCATAGCAACGTGGCTGAATTATTTAAAAATTGCTGAGTCAAATAAATCAATAGAAGCAAAAAATGCATATTATATGATTCCACTTATATGAAACTCTAAAAAAGACAAATCTGTAGTGACAGAAGGCAAATCAATTGTTGCTTGGGGCCGGCTGTGGGTGAGAGTGATGACTAGAATGAAGCACAAGGAAATTTTTGGAACAGTGGGAGTGTTCTAGATCTCAGTGTGGTAGTCACATGGATGTATAACTTGTCAAGTTTTATCTAACTATACACCTGAGTACATTTTATTGTGACATATCTCAACAAAGTTGACTAAAAATATAGAGTTCTCAGAAATGAATGTGACACTAGCTGTGGTTTCCCCAGTATGGAATATATTCGAACTATTACTTTTCCCTGTCCGGGTACCTTGCGACCCTATTAATAATTTACCTGTTTTAAGGAACTCCTTCATATTGTTAACACACATTAAAATCATACTGAACTAAAAACTCATATGTATTACCAACCCAAAACTGGCTTCCTCTTCTATTTTTACAGTTAGTTCTTAGAATATATTCTCTGTGCTCCCATTTTGTTCAAGCACAGCACTGTGATCATAGCATTTACCTCATTGTGTTGTGGTTTTTCTATTTAAGTGTCTGCCTCTTCCTGATTAGACATAAAGGCCTCTGCAGACCTTAGCCCCTTTGTATCCCTGGATCCCAGTATAGTAATTGTGTTAACCATAAATGTTTGGTTAAATACTAATGAATGAAGGAATAAACTCCTTCTTTAGAACCTATCTCATATATACTTCCTCCAACAAGTGTTTTCTGATTTTCTACTGCTCAAAGCTAGGTTTAGGTGTTTCTCCTTGCTGCATCTCTAATGCCTTTACTTAGTCATCATAATATATATTTCCATATACTGTTTTTATATTTAAAGAGATTTGCCATACTATTATTTATAGTAGTATAAAATGGGAAACAACTTACCTGTCCAATAATAGGGAAATTATTAAATTCTGATTCATTATAGTACTGGAATCTATGCTATCATTAAAGTAGTATCTTAAAAGAATTTTTAAAGATGTAAGAAAATGTTTCTGAAACACTGATAAAAGAAGATGCAAAAAGACTATAGGTTTAGATTCCTGGTTTTAAGAAAAGCCAGATTTTTATACTCACTCAAGAAAAATGATCAGTAGATTATAGATGTTAGGGGTGATTATCTCTTTAGGGGTGTGGTATCAGAGATTTTCTTCTTTCTTTTTCTTCTTTTTTTTTTAAAGTATACTTTATTGATTTTGCTGTTACAGTTGTCCCAATTTCTTTTCCCTTTGTTCCCCTCCACCTAGCACCTTCTTTCCCTCCAGCAGTCCCGCTTACCTTAGTTCATGTCTGCGGGTTGGGCTTATAAGTTCCCTGGCTTCACTCTTTCCTATATTATCCTTAACTTCCCCCTGTCTATCTTGTACTCACCAATTGTGCTTCCTAATCCCTGCACTATTTCCTCATTACTCCCTTTTCCCCCTCCTAACAGATGACGCTCCCAATGATCCCCATATCTATGATTTTGATCCTATTCTGGTTGTTTGCTTACTTTGTTTTAGTTTTTATTCTTTTAGGTTCTATTGTTAATAGTTGTGTGTTTCTTGTCATTTTAATATTCATATTTTTTATCTTTGTATATTTTTTAAAAAAGACTTTATTCATTATTTTTAGAGAGGAGGGCAGGGAGGGAGGAAGAAAGGGAGAGTAACATCAATGTGTGGTTGCCTTTCACCTGCCTCCAGCTAAGGACGTGGCTGGAGACCTGGCTTGCAACCTGGTTATGTGCCCTGGCTGGGAATCAAACCAGCAACCTTTGGGTTCATAGGCTGGCACCTATCCACTGAGCCACTGGCAAGGGCCTGATCTTTTTTTAAATTAGTCCCTTTAACATTTCATGTAACAGTGGCTTGATAATGATGAACTCCTTTGCTTTACCTTGTCTGGGAAGCACTTTATCTGACATTCTAAATGATAACTTTGCTGGATAGAATAATTGTAGTTCCTTGTTTTTTATCACATTGAATACTTCTTGCCAGTCCCATCTTGCCTGCAAAATTTCTTTTGAGAAATCAGATTACAGTTTTATGGGAACTCCTTTGTAGGTAACTCTTCTTTTCTCTTGCTACTTTTAAGATTCTGTAACTTTGGTGTTTTAATTATGATGTGTCTTGTTCTTTCCTCTTTGGGTCTAACTTGTTTGTGACTCTCTGTGCCTCCTGGACTTGGACATCTATTTCCTTCACCAAATTTGGGGAGTTACCCTTCATCTTATGTTTCACATAAGTTTTCAATTCCTTGCTCTTTCTCTTCTCCTCCTAACACCCCTATTATTCAGATATTGGCACATTTAAAGTTGTCCCAGAGGTTCCTAAGCCTCTGCTTGTTTGTTTCAATTCTTGTTTCCTCATTCTGTACTGCTTAACTGTTTGTTTCTTCTTTATGTTATAAATCATTGATTTGAACTCTGGTTTCCTTCCCTTCAGCATTGGTTTTGTGTGGATTTTCCTTTGTTTTACTTAGCATAGCCTTCATTTCTTCCCTTCTGCATTTGCCGTACTCAAGCACGTCTTTCAAATCCGTGAGCATCTTTATCACCAGTGTTTTGAATTCTGCATCTGTTAGGCTGACTATTTTCTCATGGCTTAGTTCTCTCACTGGAACCTGGATGTGTTCCCTCTTTTGGGCCATACTTTTCTGTCTCTTCAACTTGACAGGCTCCTGTGTTTGCCTCTATGTCCGAGGTAGAGCTGTCGCACCCATTACATTGAAAGGGGTGACCCATTTCATTACCTATAGCATTGTACTGTATGTGGGGGAGGGGTCCGAGAGGGAACAGTGCCACCCACTCAGCACTTGCCCCTTTTCCAGGTACTTCTCCTGCTTTCTCTATGGGACTGGCACCACTCTAGCCATTGCCCTGACCATGGTTCCTAGAGTGGGCGGGTCTGTGGATGTCCTAGGACCATGGGGGACCCCAAACAAATGGACTCTGCTGAGAGACCAGCAGTTTCTTCCTCTGCCCCATCCCCCACTGTTTTTCACAGTCAAAAGCAATGAGGTTTTATTTTCCCCAGCGCTGGAACCATGAGCTATGCTGTCTGGCCTGGTGCTGGGAGTGCTTCCCAGGTGTCTCTTTCTACATTAAAAAAAAAAAAAATTATTCATTATATTTTAGAGAGAAGGGCAGGGAAGGAGGAAGAGAGGGAGAAAAATATCAGTATATGGTGCCTTTCACCTGCCTCCAGCTAAGGACTTGGCTAGAGACCTGGCTTGCATCCTGGTTATGTGTCTTGACTGGGAATCAAACCAGCAATCTCTGGGTTCACAGGCCAGCACCTTATCCACTGAACCACCAGCCAGGGCTCTTCCTACATTTTTTAATGTGTGATTATACTTTCTGCCTGCTGGCCACAGCTGCTGTCCCACCGTCATACATGTCCTGTCTGTCCCAGCTCCGCCCCTCCTACCTGTCTGGATGAGTATTTTTTCTTTATATCTTTGTTTGCTGGACTTCAGTGCAGCTCAGTTTTCTGGAACTTCTGGTTGTCTCCGTATTCCTTCTTAGTTGTGGAGGGAGGCACAGTGTGTCTACCTACACCTCCATCTTAGCTGGAAGCCTCTTTTTCTTTCTTTCTTTCTTTTTGTTTACTTTTTAGATAATATGAATTACTATAAACAGGAAAAAAGTTACTAAAAATATATTGAGAAGACACTGAGACATGACTACTAAATATGATGAGGGATCCTGGAAAAAAGCAGATTTATGCAAAAACTGGGGAAATTATTAAAGTTTGTAATATGTTTTGTAGCATTGTTAGTTTCCTAGTTTCATTGCTTGTACCATGGTTACATAGGTATTAACATTAGGGAAAGCTGGGTGAAGATAATATGAGAACACTAATATCTTTGCAACTCTTTTTTTTTTAAATTGCTGGTATAGTAATATTTTTAAAAGATTTTATTTATTTTTAGAGAGATGGGAAGGGAGAGAGAAAGGGAGTGGGGGAAACATCAGTGTGTGGTTGCCTCTTGTGTGCTCCCAACTGGGGACTTGGCCTATAACCCAGATATGTGCCCTGACTGGGAATTAAACAGCAACCTTTAGGTTTGCAGGCTGGCACTCCATCCACTAAGCCATACTAGTTAGGGCATCTTTTGCAATTCTTCTGTACTAATAATATATCAAAATGAAATGTAAAAATACTACAATTGAGTGTCAAGAGGATTATGCATTCCTTGAAGATAGAGATTGGGTCTTAGCATGGCATATCTTGGGCTATATCCAACATACAGTAGATGCGTATTTTATATACATTTATTAAATGAATGCATGTAAGTAAAATTGTATGTTTTCTCAACTTCTACCATCCTAGTTGTTTTGACTTAGATTTTAACCTCTTAAAGTGATATTAAATTCCCAATGTGTCATCATCCATTCATACATTAAATTTTTATTGAGTACTTATCAGGTAATTTATAATATGCTAAGTCCTGCAAGCTCTCAAAGACAGCCCCCTGGCACTTGTGAGGTAACATGGGTACAGATATTTTAAATAAAGGGTGACTATGATAAGGGACTGTTGTACAAGAGAAGTACAAAAAAATCTTAATGGTGTTGGAGAAAAGACAGAGAGCATATTCATTGGGAAATTAAAAAATGGCTATTGAAGGAACTCTTATTTGAATAGGAGAAAGTTGGGATTTATGGTGGTAAAACTCTACCATATTTCAGGAAGGAAGGTGAATACCTTTATATTTAAAATGTAGCCTTTGACCAAGATATTTGAAAAGAGGAGAGCCTTTCCTTGACTTCAGTCATACAAGAGAACCAGTCCTTCCCTTTCTACTTGTTTTTGATGGCAGAGAAAAGGAGTGGAAAAGAGAGGTGGAGGAAGCCAAAAGAAGTGCAACAGCCTTTTCCCTAGGACTCTATTACATCCTTCATGTGTGTTTTAGAAGCATGAAGAGTTGTGGGCTATAGATTTTTAGATGTGAATCTACATTGGGTAGTTTTAGTGGTTATAATAACTATGAGTGGTAGGATATTTTGCAGTTTCATTATATTTATAGGTGTATGAAACACTGTATATGGTATATTCATTTACTAATTCCACAGATATTTATTGAGTGGTTTACAAAGGAAGATGATCTCATTCAATTCCCACTGCAGGCTCCCTGTGGGAGAGGAGTCTAGGATTATCATTGTTCTCAGTCTACAGATCAGGTTGCATTTCAAAAAAGTTAAGTAACTAAGTAGTTTAGCATCACATAGCTGTTATACTGTGTGTAAGTTTCTAGAACCCATGTCTTCCTCCTCCAAATTAAGTGCCTTTTGCAGTCTGCCTATTAGCCACTTAGACATATTGTTGAACACATTTTTGAGAGCTAAGTGAAATACTGAACAGTTTCCATTCTTGACCCGTTTGAACTCAATCAGGAGGTGAGACCAAGGAAATAATTCCTTTCCAACAGGAAGCTAGGGCATTCCTTTCATACCACTGAAACACTAGAGATTTTCTACTTTCAGTCTGTTAGGAAATTAACAGTTTGCTGTTATTACCCTTTTCTTAGAAAAACCATTAGAAATTTTTACGTTTGAATCACAAATATTATGATCCAGTATTTGGCATTTGCCAGACTGCAAGAGGCCTTCACTGCTTTTACTTCGTGTGATGGGAATGGAAAATAGCTAGGAAAAAAGATTTTTTATTGCACGAGTAATAGTTATCATAAACAATATTGTTTTAAAAAGTTTTATTTGTTTTCCGAGAGAATGGAAGGGAGGGAGAAAGGGAAAGATTGTGGTGAGAGAAAAACAGCCATGCGTTGCCTCTCATTTGCACCCAGAATGGGGACTGAACCTGCAACCCAGACATGTGCCCTGACCAGGAATCAAACTGGCGACCTATCAGTTTGTGGGATGATGCCCAGCCAACTGAGCCACATGAGTCAGGGCTGTTGTAGACAATTTTGGAACGTACACATTGCCCTTGATCACTGTAAACCCAGTGCACTGAGGTGATCACTGTTAACATTTTGGTGATGGCCATTCTCATATCTTATACATATATAAGGTCCTGAAGTATCCAGCCATGTATTATGAAAAGTAGACATTCATTGAAGAAGATACAAGAAATATTGTACATAGGACAGTTATGCTTCAGTCCCCTTCAAAGTGGGCACCTTGGGACCTCACACAGTTCTAATCTCATCAGTTGCCCCGTAGTATTTTCCTGAATCTTGATGGTCTGAAATCTTTTCCCTTTCAAAAGTGATTTTAGTTTTGGGAAAAGCCAAAAGTCACAGGGCACCAAATCTGGGCTGTAGCAGGGCTGAGTCACCTGGGTGATTGATGTTTTGCCAAAAACTTCATGAGACCTGATGCATAAGTGGGCACATTGTCGTGATGAAGCCACCAGTACCAGTTGCCCGTAGCTGCGGCCTCCTGAATCATCCAAATAGTTCCCATGCAGGAATGTTCAAGCTTCATGCAGAATCTGATGAGATTTGGTGCTCTGCTCAGTCATTTTGAATGCGATGGCCACTCCACAGGATCTACAGCCTCCACTACACAGTGAAGTAGTTATTGTTCACGCATGCTCATTCCAGTCCACTCCTCTTGGCTGCCAGGTTACATCAAGGTCCTACAAGCTGTTCTTATCATAGTAGCAATGGCTGGACTTTTCCCAGACAGACCTCATGTATTATGATATACGTATAATATCTAAGTTTTATATGTATAAATTTCTCCCACAAAAGTGAATGATACAATACATACTGCGTCAAGCTCTGCTTTGTGTACTCAGTATATGTAATGAGCACTTTTCTGTGTTAATAAGTAGACTTCATTTTTAATGGCTATAATGTATTTTATTATATAGATATATAATAATTTCCCATACTGGTTCTAGCTTGTTTCCAATTTATTATTATTGACAACATTGTAATGACTATGTTTATACATTTATCTTGGCACATATCCGTAGTTAATTAGCTAATTCTCTATAAGAATTGCTGGGTCAGGGGGGAGCAAAAAGGGGATGGATGTAATACAGCAACAATAAAATTAAAAATAAAAAAGAATTGCTGGGTCAGTTCTTATAGAGAATTAGACTGGTGTGGCCCAGTGGATTGAGCACCCTCCTGTATACTGAGGGGTCGCTGGTTTGATTCCTAGTCAGGGCACGTTCCTGGGTTGCAGGCCAGGTCCCTGGTCAGGGGCGTGTGAGAGGCAGCTGATTGCTGTTTCTCTTGGACATCACATTTTTCTTCCTGTCTCCCTCCTTTCCAAAGATCTCTCTAAAAATAAATTAACTAATTAAAAAAAAAAGAATTGCTGAGTCACAGGGTATATGTATGTTTTCAATGCTCTAAAAATACACTTTGTCAAGCTAAAGGTAGAGTTTAGATGTAGTAAGTGGAAACTTTTCTCACAGAGTGTCCATACTGTTTTCCTATGTGAAGACTTCTGATTAAAGTACTTCTTCAGTTTCTTAATAAAATTACTGATTAATACTACTGAAAATCAGTGTGCATTTTTTTTTAATTTTATCGTTGTTGTATTACATCCATCCCCTTTTTGCTCCCCTCTGTCCCCCTCCCCACCCACCCATGCATTTTTTAAATGACGACTTTTATTAAAGAAAAGTCTCTCTTTTATTTTTTTATTGTTTGTCTTTTTAAAAAAGATTTTATTTTTAGAGAGGGGGAGGGAGGGAGAAAGAGGGGGTAGAGAAATGTTGATGTGCCAGAGAAATCAACCAGTTGCCTCCTGCAGCCTCACAGCTGGGCACCTGGCCCACAACCCAGGCATGTGCCCTGCCTAGGAATCAAACCAGGGACTTTCTGATTCACAGGCCCCAGTGCTCAACCCACTGAGCCACACCGGTCAGCGTGAAAGGTCTCTCTTTCAAGCCTCTCCCTCAGCCTAGAAGCTCAGCTATGCTTCTAGGGGGCTTTTCCAGAGTTCCTCAGGTGGTTCTGCCTAGCAGAAAGCTGTGGGAAGCACTGCTTTGGACCAGTGCTTCCTGTCTTTTCCAACATGGTAACCTTCATGTTGGTAAGAAAGCCACATTGGTCTGCTACCAGAACAAAATTGCTTTGCAGTCTCCTGTTTTAACTGGGAAATTCCTATAGAATTTATATTCTATTCCATAAAATATCTTATTTTTAAAAAATTCATGGTTTTATGATTTATATTTAATACCAAATCTAAATGAAGGTTATTTTCTTACATAATATGAAGGAGGGGGTCTTAACTTTTTTCAAGTGGATAACCATTTGTTCCCATGGCATATATTAAATGATTTATTCTTTCTCCACTGACCTGAATGTCACATTGATTGCACACTAAGTTTCAATGTACATGTATATAGGTCTGTTTCTAGGTTTTGCTTGGTTATGTACTCCTTTGTGAGGGCCATGCTATTTTAATAACTGTAGCTTTGGAGCATTTTTGTTAGGCAGTTATCTAATCTTATAAACAATGTTATTGAGGATCACGTCTGTACCCTTGCTTGCCAGCCTCATCTCTTGCCCCTCACCCAAAGTCTTCTCCCTCAAAATCTGGTCATATCCACGCCTTTGTGCAAGTCATTTCTTTTGCCTGCCTTCTTCTAATATAATTTGTCCTTCAGGATCCAGCAAAGGTTTATCTCTTCTGTGAAGCTTTCCCAGATTGCCTCTAGGCTGGAAAAAAGCTTTCTTCCTTTATGCCTTCATGGTGCTTCATGCATAATGTTTTCATGGTGTTTCATCTTTCGTCTCACATCCAAACTCCTAGCACAATGTTATTCGTTACACTCAGTTTTTAAAAATAAAACAGAGGAATTCTTCTTCAAAGTACCCTAGGTACACAGGGTACTTCAGGTGCCTACATTCTTGTTTGCACATAGGATTTCTTCAGACTGCATCACCTAGCAATTTCCTGCCTAAAATTTCACCCTCTGCTCAGGGAATCACCTCTGGAGGAGCCCATTTATTTGCCTTTATCCTCTTCAAGTTCCTGCTTACTTCCATCATGTCACATGCAGGCCTCTGTTGTAATGTTTTTCATAGTGCCCTGTAGGCTAGTACACAACTGCTATTTAGTGGCTTAACTTTAGAATTAAATAGCCTGAGTTCTGTACCTGATTTTACCATTTTATTTTCTTTTTTTTTTTAAGGGTATGTTTTTTTTTTTTTTTTTAAGATTTTATTTCATTTTTTTTAGAAAGAGGGGAAGGGAGAGAGGCAGAGAGGGGGAGAGACATCAATGTATGGTTGCGTTTCACCTGCCTCCAGCCACAGACCTGACTGGAGACATGATTTGCAACCTGGTTATGTGCCCTAGCTGGGGAATCGAACCTGCGACCATTGGGTTCCCAGGCCGGCGCCCTATCCACTGTGCCACCAGCCAGGGCTTGATTTTACCATTTTCTAGCTTTGTAACCAGCTACCAATTATTAAACCTTTGTAAGCCTTAGTTTTCTTAGGTGTAAGATGGGATTTATAATAGTTCCCGGTAGGGTTGCTGTAGGACAAGTGAGATAGTACCTCTGAAATGCTCAGCCCTATATCCAGTAGTATTTATTCAGATGGCCCTGAATAAATACTCTTATTATATCTGTCTCCACTAGGCTTTACATAAGACGTTCTCTTATTTATCTGTGAAACCTAATACTTAGCACAGAACTTGGCAGGAAGTAGATGATGAATAAATTACCAACTGTCCTCAAAATTCTTCCCTCCTTGCTTCACTTTTCTTAGTTGTGCTGTTGACTTTAGAGTAATCTTTAACTGTCTTTCTCATTGAAAACAAAAAATTTGTTGAGTGTACTGTGCAAGGCTCTGGGTGAAAAAAGGGGAAAAGATACAGTCTATCCATTGGAGCTTCCAGTTAGCAGGGAAGTAGTAAAAATATAAGAGAAAAATATTAAATCTGTGGTCTCATTATACTGTTTAATTTATGTTCATAAATTTTCAAAATAAGCTTTTAAGTAAATATGTAAATACTTGAAAAATGTTATGTGTTGTGAAGAAAATAAATAAAGGCTGCATTAGAAACTTTGAGGGAGGACTTCATAGATCAGATAGTCTGGGAGAGCACATTTAAGCCAAGACTTGAGATGGAGAAGGAGCCAGAGGTGAAGGGGCCCCTCATGGAGGGGAGAGCAGGTGCTGAGCCACTGGAGGGGCGGCCTTCCCATAGCAAGAAACTGAGAGGTCAGCAGGCTGTGTGAGAGTGAGGGAGAGTGGAGAGGGACGATGTTAGAAAGCAGATAAGCAGGGCCCATGCCATCACTTAAGATCTTGAGTTTAGATCTTATTCCTGTTACATTGTGATGCTGTTGAAGACCTATAAACAGGGAACAAGAGGATCTAAAGGGATACAAGGATGGGAGCAGAGAGGCCAGTTGGGAAGCTGTTGCAGTAGTTTAAGCAAGAGATGATAATAGCAAAGAGATGGAGAACGATAAATGCATTTGGGATATATTTTGGTAATAAATTCAGCATGTTCAATAGATAAGAAATGGAACAGGAGGGAGAGAGAGGAATCAAGATGAATGATTTGAGAGCTATGTATTTTGTTATTTACTAAAACTTACTAACTCAGGGATGTTTTGGGAGGAAGGTCAAGAGTTAAAGCTTGATTATATAAGTTTGGGATGTCCCAAGTGGAAATGTCAAGTAAGTTATTGAATATAATAGAACCAGTTTTAAGGAAAGTTCCAGGCTACATATAAAATTTGAAAGTTTCACCATGAGGATAATAATTAAAATCATGGGAATTGATGATGTTATTTAAAGGAGATAGTAAAGACGAGGGGACTTTGTGTTAAGTTCTGAAATACTTAACATTTAGAGGTTAAGTCAGCAGGATGAAGATGAGAAAGGAGGAGGAGTCAACATCACAGAAGGAAAATCAGGAGAGTGATGTGCCACAGAGGCCCTGTATCCCAGCCCATGCTCAGATCAGTACTTGGATCAATAACCATTATTTGAATGAAATTCAGCCATTATTTCAAGAAGGAGGGGATGATCAGCATAATTTAGTGCTGCTGAGAGGCCCAGTAAGATGAGGGCATAGACTAGTTAGGCAGGATGGATATTGCTGGTGATAAACACATAAGTCATATTGGAATGGACTGAATAGAGCATGCACGGGAGGTGAGAAAGTACAAATAGTTTTTTGTTTGTTTTACCATTTTAACAATGTTTGGTTGTGAAGGGATTAGAGAAATGGAGCAGTACCTATAGGAGGTATGGGTCAAAGAAGAATTTTTGTTCTCAAGAGGGGGCATACTAGAGCTTAAATATTACATGTAGATGGGAATGATCCAGGAAAAAGCGGGTCATTGTTGATGGAGGAAAAAAAGGAGGATAATTATGACATTGGAGTTTATGAATAATGAAGAAGGACTGGGATCAAGAGTGGAAGTGGAAGGGTTGTTCTTCAAAAGGAGAAGGGGGTCACTTCTGTTGAAAGAAGGGAAGATGGGTAAAGATTCAGGTAGGTTTATATAATTGGTCATAGAAAGATGACAGATTTTTAGGTTTAGGCTTTTTAGTTCTCAGTAAGAGTCAAGGACATTGACTAAAAGGGACGATAGGGCTGTAGAGGAGTGGAAAATGAATAAGAAAGAGCCTTCTTGGACAGGGGAGGAATTAGAAAGCCAGTTTATTAGTGAAATGAAATATGATTGCCAGTTAAGACTGAGTGCCCATTTAGTGACCATGAATTTATGCTGAACATATAACCTGCCTAGTTGAATGCCTTTTCATCCATGTTTTTGGTATGGATAAGGCAGTTTCTTGAGTTCTGGGACTATGGAGTTTGAAAGAGACCTTAGAAGAGAGTTGAGGGCTCTTGCAAGAGAGTGTTTATAATTCCTAACTGAAATCTAAGCTAGGTAAAGAGAGAAAAGAGAGGGAAGATGGGGTTATGGAATTGAAGGTCTCATGGCCCTGGAAAAGGTGTTTTCATGGGCACTTGAGCAAGTGAACGAGGGTACAACAGTGCATTGAGTTTGGAGGAGATGCAAGGTGGATTAAGTTTGGTGTGACAGTGGGAGGGTGTGGTTGAGGCAGAGTGAAGGAAAATGTCTATGGAGCTGAGCAGTTGACAGGGCTGAGAGACCAGGGTATTTGGCTAGGTCACCCATTTGGATGTTGATGTTTTATTGAGTGTTGTGATGAATTGTTCTGGGAATCAGATGTGCTCAAATATCAGATAGTAATACGTGTTCTTCAAAGAATTAAATTTGAGTTCTGGGCTAGAAAGGGGTAGATAACTTCTTTGGATTAGGTGGACAGGGAAGGACTCCTTCAGGAGGTGACATTTATGATAAGATGATGACTGGAGAAAATAACCCAGGTAGAGGAAAAAGTTCTAAACTGAATGTAAATGCCTCATTTTTGAGAAACAGAAGGAGGCAGGTAAAGCTGGAGTTTATTGGACCCAGAAAGGGTGAATGAAATGAGATTGGTGCTCTGTGGCAGCCAGCTGATGAAGGTTTTTTTTGTTTGTTTGTTTGTTTGTTTTTAATCCTCACATGAGGGCACTCTTACTGATTTTAGAGAGAGGAAAAGGAACAGAGAGGGGGAGAGAAACATCAATGTGAGAAACATCGATCAGTTGCCTTCTGCACATGCCCTGAAAGAATAACGGAATGCTTTAAGAATTGATGTCATCTTTGCTCAGGGACCATGCTAATCTTCTCTGTATTGTTCCAGTTTTAGTATATGTGCTGTGGAAGGAGGACTGATTGAGCATTCCTATTGCTCCACATCCTTACCATCATTTGAAATGATGGATTTAGTGTTTTAGTTTTTGGCCAATAGAATAGATGTGTAGTAACATCTGTTTGTGATGCCCTGATAACACACAATATTTAGCATCTTTTCACATGCTTATTTGCCATCTTTGTGACTTCTTTGGTGAGGTTTCTTGCTCAGGTCTTTTGTCCATTTTTAAATTGGGTTTTCTTATTGTTGAGTTTCAAGAGTTCTTTGTATATTGTGGATAGCAGCCCTTTATTATATAGGTCTTTTACAAATAATTTTCTGTGATTTGTCTTCTTATTCCCTCAGTTAACTTGATTTTTGATCGGAAGTTCTATTATGAACTGTTGATGTATTTTATCTTTAAAAACACACACCTGCTAACTCATTCCACTGAAAAGATCTAGAAACCATGTATGACCTAGTAGCAGTATGTAACCATAGTTCCCAAATTATGGTCTTGAGATACCAATTCTCACTAATAGGAAACACGATTCCTTGGTAGTTGATCCAGGCCTGCCACAAGAGTTGTACAGATAACCCTTACATTTCTTACTATAGCATATAGCAAGGAAGTCGTCAAAGATTATGCAAGGGTCACATCCAAAGGACTCAGAGCACACATGAAGAGACTCCTTTTGGCCAATGATGAGACAGTTTGAATACTAATAAAAACATTAACTGATCCATTAATGAGTTCATAATGATTTTTTAAAAATCTTTATGGTTAACATTTACTAGTGGTACGTTAATATTATATCTTTATTTTCCTATCTTACTCTCTCTCTCTCCCCACCCTCTTCTCCCCACTTCCCTCCCTCCCTTCACCCCCTCTCTAAAATCAATAAATTTTTTTAAAAAGAAAAGAAAGTCCTGTATGTCAAGGTTGATTTTTTCAGCTACTGTGTAAGCTATTTTGATTAGCAGTTATAATAATAATAACCAGATATATTTGAAAAATATATAAAAAGATCAGAAATAAAGAGCATGATTATTGAACATAGTAGTTAATTGACAAATTAAACAGCAATTAAACACATATATAGAGAGACCTAGTGAACTAGAAGGTAGAACTAAAGAAATGTCCTACATGAAATGCAGAGAGACAAGGAGAAAATATAAAAGAAAGATAAAGGTGTGTGGAAGATACAATAAGGTCTAAAATAACACCTAATCAGAGTTCTAGAACGAGTAGAAATATTGGGGGTAGGCAGTATTTGAAGGGATAATGACTGAGATTTTCCAACATTGATGAAAATCCTGAATCCTCTGGATTAGGAAGTTCAAGCAGGATAAAGAAAGAAATGTCCCCTAGATACATTGGCAAATGTAAGATCTTAACAGTGGTGAGAAAGAGAAACCAGACTCCTCTCAGACACCAGCTGATGGCTGATTTCCCATGAGCAGCAGTGGAAACCACAAGACAAAATGCTGTTGTCGGAGTGGCAAGAGAACAATAACTGCCTTTTGAGAATGAGAAAATCAAAACATTTTTATGATGAATGGAGGAAAAACCAGGAGTGTTTTTGAGTGTTCATTTATTATATAATAATTAAGAGTTTAAGCTTTGGAGTCAGCTTGAGTTCTATTTCCAGTGCTGTGTTTAACTCCTCGGCCGTGGTTAGCTTCTGTATGAAATGGGATTACAGTAATACCTGCTTTGTGGGGTATCTTAATAAATAGGTGTGCTGTTAACTGTAAGGCATGGTGACTGGCGCATAGTAGCCATTCAGTGAATGTTAGGGGTTACTATTGTCATGTTTTTAAAATACAAGGTGCCATCAGTTTTAAGGCATACCGAAAGAATGTTGTACATCTTATATCAAACAATTAATTATAAGATATAAGATGGCATTAATGATGAAATCTGTGTTTCAGAGGTGTTGACATGTAAAGAAAAAGATGTACATTTCAGAATTAATGAAATACAGTATTTTGATAGCAAATACCGAGTGCAGGAGAAAATGTATGAAATATGTGAAAATAATAACAGCAGCAGTTTGAATGAGAACCTGATGAAACAATTAAATATGCATTACCCGTAGCTGGAGAGTTTGTGTATAATATATTGAAGGTTAACACAGCTGTTCTACTTTTATTTCTTCAGAAAAAGTGAATGTGAACTGCAACTGAACTGCCCTTGAGAGGGATTAAAATTTCCCAGTGGCGGTTACTTAAACAAAAAGTGTTCTTTAACATCAAATTAGTAGGCACTAGCTGTGGAAAGGACAGATGTTGAATTTACAGCGTATTTGATAAAGCGGGAGTTTAATATGCAGCTACAATTCTTCTGCAGGTGTTTTTTGAAATGTTTTCAATTTTCATTCCACTCTGGGTTTTGATTATAACTTCCATGTAGTTGAGAGATTATTGCTAATTTCACGTGAACTTGAAGTTGATCTGTTTTAGTTGGTCTCATTGCTGATGATACTGCAGTATGTGTCAGTGCATACAAGCACCAGCACTCTTTCCAAACATTTTGATTTGGTTAGATCATCGCAAATCATTACAAAGCCGCTAGTTAAGAGTGCTGCATTTAATAATATCATACAGTCTAGAAATCTTTACAATTATGTTTCCACAAAGAAAAAGAAGACTGTAGTCTTGGCTGGTGTTGGCTCAGTGCATTGAGTGCTGACCTACAAACCAAAGGGCTACTGGTTCAATTCCTTATCAGGGCGCATGCCTGGGTTGCAGGCTGGGTCCCCAGATTGAGATGCGTGAGAGGCAACCGCACATTGATGTTTCTCTCCCTCCCTTCCCCTCTCTCTAAAAATAAATGAATAAAATCTTTAAAAACCAAGAGAAAAAGAAGACTATACTAAACCATTAGGATAAAATTTTTATCCTTTGGATTATTCCAGTAGGCTCATTATTCTTCCTCCTACCATTATGTACTTGTACAATTGGGAAGAAATTAGACTGTATGTAATGGAGAATCCAACTTTGCTTTAACCAAATAGAGGTTAATTTTCACTTACGCAACATACAATTGAGAAGCAATCCAAAACTCTGCAGTCACTCCAATGTGGTGTTAATGTTGCAGATTCCTTCTAGCCATCCTTAGATGTAGTGTCAAGGCCTCCTTTCTGTATCCCGCAACATCCCCACTCCAGGAAGAAGTGGGTAAAAGTGAGGTTCAAAAGGGATGCCTCATCTTATGTATGATGTGCATGTCGTTGGCCAGAGCTGATACAGTTCCTCAGCACTTTGACACCTCTTGACACAATTAGGGTTATATTGGTGAGAGTAGAAGTTGAGAGAAAGGAATAAGCTGGAAAGACATTGCAAAAGAAAGATTAATGGGTCTTCAGAGACAGGGCTGATGTGAGGGACTAAGGAGCTGAAAGCAAAAGAGGCATTTTCTTAACATTGCCAGATTGACTCCTTTGAAAAAATACTCCTTTCATCTTATTTCCCTTTCCAGAACTCTCCAGTGAGATAAATCTACAATGAAATTTATTTGAATAAAATACAACTGACAGTTGACACCCAACCAATGTGGTTTCTCCTGTTTTGTCTAAGTCAAATCTCATTATGACAAATGGCTTTGCAAGTAGATCTCTGCATTACCAAATACTTTCAAGCCTAAGCCAGTGACCTACTTTAGGCAGTATCCAATTTAACAATTCCAGTACAGCAAACTAATTTGAATAGCATTTTAAGACTTGTAGAATTTAATCTGAAGTACATTTGTATAAGGAACTGTCAATTTCCAAGGGTTAGTTTAAATCCTATTTAAAAATCCTGCTTATTGTGTGTATGTATGTATGTATGTGTATATATATATGTATAT
>PVIW01006146.1:0-92501 GCA_004026585.1 Noctilio leporinus
CTCCTCCTCCTCCTCCTCCTCCTCCTCCTTCTCAGACCCAAGTCCACACCTGCCAGTGACCAGTCAGATGGTCCCCTTTTTGCTTAGCCAGGAACACCTGTGTTAGAGTGGGCCCCACCTCCAGAGTAACCTTCTCTTAAGTCCTTATTCTTATGTTTACCTGTGGTTTCTCATCAGAATTATCAGGGGGGCTTATTAAAACATGGATTTCTGAGCCCCCACCCCTAAAGTCTCTGATTCAATACATCAGAGACTTTGTACTGATCAGGGGGAGCACCTGTGAATCTTTGTGTCTCAGTTTCTAGCTGATGCTGTTGCCAGGTCCAAGGACCACACTTTGAGGATCACTGGTGTGTATTCTCACTTTGACTCATCTGTCTGGCTTTGACCTCTACCTTATTCTGACATTTAGTACTTCAATTGTTCTCCTACACCAGGCTGCTCCTAGGGGCACTCGAGGAGTCTTAGTTACTGAGCCTGTGCATACCACCCAACCACCACCCCTCCCCTTCTTTATTCCAGTCTCAGAGGTTGAGAACCAACTTGCAGCCTTGACTTCACCTTCTTTCTTCCTTTTCAAAATATCATTTCATCATTTTCTCCCTCTTTCCTAAATCTTTAGTTCCTTCTTCCTTCCTGTTTAAATATCCTCAAATCTCTGCCACCCGTAAGTACATAAATGGATGTAAAAACATAAGCAAACCTCTCCTTGACACTGTAGTTCTCTCTAGTTATGATCCAATCTCTTCATTTCCCTTCTCATTCAAACTTCAACTTTCCCTCCATCTCCATCTCTTCCCTTGACATTATTGTCTGTAAAGGGAAGAAGTCAGACATATCATGAAACAGGATTCTAGCTACTCTAAATACCCAAAGTTGCCATTGATAAAGTCTAATACCAAAAACTAAATGGAAAGCAATGAGTGCTTTGCTGTCCTTGTCTTCCTGGATCATTCTGCTGATCTTGTACTTTTTTCTTCTTTTTTAAAACCTCTTCCCCCGAATTCTGCAGTATCTTATTCCCCTGGCTTTTCCAGGTTCTTCTTCAGTCATTTCATCTTCATAGCGTTCTCTTCTTCCCTGAAAGCCCTCCAAATAAGGATGCCCCCCAGGTTCCCAACTTTAACCATTTAGTCCAGATCTGCCCAACATGCATCTTGGGAATTGGTGTTATAGGATTTTCCAGGATATTGAACCTCTCAGTGTATGGGGATCGCCTGAACTGTTTATTCCAATATGCCTGACATGTGTTGGTTCTCTGTGTGCCATCCTGTGACTCTACTCCTCAAACAATCCAAGAGATTTCATCCTCTCTTCTGGTTTCATTACCTTCAACAGCATGATGTCTCTGACCCTATATACTCAGACCAACCCCATGGCAGAAGCTTGAGAGTCACCCTTGAATTTTCCCTCTCCTTTCCCTCCCATATATAAATCATTTCCAAGTCCATCTGCTCCTCGTTCTCCTATCTACCACTACTCAGACCCCATTACCTCTGGCTTGAATTATTCCACAATCCTCCTGCTTGCTCTCTCTGTGGTTTTGGGATTCTTAAATCACCCCCTTGATGGAGCTGCCAGATAAGTCTATCTAAAATGTAAACCTACGCCCTGGCTGGTAGCACAGTGAATAAGGCGCCGACCTGCAAACCCAAAGGTCGCTGGTTCGATTCCCAGCCAAGGCACATAACCAGGTTGCAGGCCAGGTCTCCCGCCAGCTCTGTAGCTGGAGGCAGGCAAAAGGCAACCGTACATTAATGTCTCTCTCCCTCTCTGCCTTTCTCCTTTCCCCTTTCCCCTCTCTCTGAAAATAATAAATAAAATCTTAAAAAATAAAATAAAACAAAATAAAATGTAAACCTAACCACAATACTCCCATGCTTAACAGTCTGCAATGGCTCCATGACCTCTGTATCAACAGGATGAAGTCCAAACTCCTTTACACAAGAAACTCACAACTGAGCTCTGCTCATTTTATTTCCTCTAGTGCATGGCCTGCCACACGCTCCCTCACACTCCTGTCCATTCTTGCCTCAAGCCATTGCCCATGCTGTCCTTTGTGCCTGAATGTCCTTGCCCATTTTGCCATCTCCACACTCTGCTGGCCTCAGCTCAGGTGTTGCCTTGCCTTCCCTAACTCCCGCCCACACTCACAGAAATAGACACAGCCTGTGTTTTCCTGAGTATCATAGGCATTTTTCTCTTGTTGTACTTAGCATATTGCATTATCATGATTTTTAAAATATTTCTCTCCTCCCACTTGATAGCATGTTTTTTCATATCCCCAGTTCTGACACCAGGCCTGACAAAGAAAGCATTCAATAAATAATTGATGAATAAATATTGCTTTAAGCTTTTCTAGAAGATAAGATATCATCACATATAATTCGAGGAGCAACACTTAGATTCCTTTGAAAATAAAGCTTTAATCAGAGGCTTATTTGAAAAATGTACTTCAAGTTACTTTAATTAAAAGATATATAGTCTAAATCCGGTCAAAATTAGACCCAAGGGACCATTCAGCTAACTTTGTTTTGCTAAAACCAAGTTATATGTGGCACTATTTGTATTAAATAATACATTATCTTGGAAGCTAGATTTTTTCTCCTTTTTTTTTTTGTACATGCACTTTGTATAAAATTTGGTAGTTTTCAAAGCACTTTTATATGCATATATTATAAAACTCTGAAGTCAGCTATGGAGTGATTATACTCCTTTTTCAGAAGAAGAAAATAAGGCCAAACAATCGTGACTTTCCCAAGTCAGTGACCAATATGTGGTTATGCAGTACTGAATCCTTGGCCAGCAGCCTTTTGGACCAATGCAACACTCTGCCTCAGTTTGGGTTGGGTTTTTCCTTTCTTCCCTTCTTTCATTCTCTTTGTAATGAGATTTGACTCATAAGTCAAATACGTGCTATACTATCTAGCATGTATTCATGCTAGATACAACCAGATTGGAGAACCCTTTGGTTATATAATATACAGGATGTGCACAATAAATTGGCAATAACTTTGCATCTCCTTATTTCATGTGCTTCTTTTTAATTTTGAAAAACTATGTTTCTAAGGTTATGATTTAACATTGTTTCATATGTAAAGTATTAAATTCTGAGAGCAACCATCATGTTGAAGAAATATGATGTTAGAGCAACCATAATTTCTGGACTGCGTGCAGGGTGAACTGCTAAGGAAATTGCAGACTTCAATAACACCCCCTTTGCATACAGTTGACAATGTGAAGAAAGTGTATGATACTGATTCTGATGTCATCGCACCAACAAGGAAAATGCATAAGGTATGCAAGCATCACACAAGTCCAGATATTGTACACAGAATCCAGGAGATCATCAATGAAGATCCATATGTTTACCTTGACATTTTGAGAAAAGTAGATGTGCTGTGGATGAAGCAAGTTGCAAATCAATGTCATTTTTATATTCCAACAAAATGGTGCAGAAGCACATAATGCCAAAAAGATGCAAGAATTTCTCAGTATCAATGTTCCTGAATTCTGATCAAAGGAAATCTGGCCACCTAGTCCACCAGATGAAAATCCTTTAGACTATTATGTATGCAGCAACCTGTATATCTGGAGATAACATTTTTGGATAGTCGACTTATCAACCTAAAATGATTGGCAAATATAATATGATTATATTTGTATATTTTTAATATATAATTTATATTTAAGTTTGATAGTGCTTTGAAATCTTTTACCATGAGAAAGACAGTGACTCTCTTACCATTATAAAGATGGTATCATTTTAAGGTATTGTTTCTATGATGTGTATTTGTGACTTTCTTCATCCACATTACAGCTACTTCTCTCAAAATGTCAAGGTAAATATCAGCAGTCACCTTCAAGCCTTCTTCATTGCTGACAATACCAACACCATCACTCTAGCAAGAAGTTCCATTTTCATGACAATTTGGACTTCATAATATTCTCATGGAGCCACCTGTTGTTTCTTCTGTTGACTGTTTGGTCCTGCTGAAAATTCTTTGCATCAGAGAAGAAAATCAGAGGGTTTTTTCTTTGGGATTTTTTTTCAATTTTGTTAGCAGTTTCCTTGCTTTTTCAGAGCACCTTTCCTTTGTCTACTGTGTCATAAACTGGTCTCTTCTAAGAACATACAATCTGTATCTGATATCTTCAACAATAATCTTGGTAACCATTGCATATGACATTGGCAGTTCTCTTGCTATGGAGCGCATTGACTTTCCTGGATCTTCATTGATCTCCTGGATTCTGTGCACAATATCTGGACTTGTGCGATCCTTGCTTACCTTGTGCATTTTCCTTGGTGACATCAAGATCAGCATCGTACACCTTCTTCACATTGTCAACTGTATGTAAAGGGGTGTTATTGAAGTCCACAATTTCCTTAGCAGTTCACCCTGCACGTAGTCCAGAAATTATGGTTGCTCTAACATCGTATTCCTTAGACATGATGGTTGCTCTCAGAATTGAATACTTTATATCTGAAACAATGATGTTAAATCATAACCTTAGAAACATAGTTTTTCAAAATTAAAAAGAAGCACACGAAATAAGGAGATGCAGAATTATTACCAATTTATCACATGTACCCTGCATATGTACACATATGTGTATGTATGTTGTGCCATATGCATGCTGCTGAAGCCTGTGCTGCTGAAATTGCAATGAATCAAAATCATCCAACGTTCTTCAGAATAACAATTTTAGAGTTAAAAAAAATCTTATAATCCTTCTAGTTAACTATTAATTCACTGCTTAAGTACTTTCTATAATAATCCAAACAAAAAGGGTCTTCTGTCTTTATTTGATCATCCTTAGTGACAAGGAACTCACCACCCCCAAAAGCAATGTTCCCAATTTCAGAATGTCAGGGGAATATTTTCTCTATAGCCTGTTATCTCTCTCTTATTTCATCAGGGTAAAAATAGTGAACTTTCTGGTTGTTAGAGCTACAATTTGAACTGGATCCTAGCTACTAAGTCTGGTTATTAGCAGCTATGAGACCTGGGCAAATAACTTAGCCCCAGACATCAGTTTCTTCATCTGTAAAATGAGTCAAATTAAATAATACATCTAAACTGTCAAGCACTATAATACATTCAAAAACTACCTGTGGTAAGTGCTCAATAAGTATTTGTTAAATGAGTAAATGATTCTCCCCTTATCCTTGGCCTAGTTTCAAAGCAGCAACTATTCATGTGGAATCATTGTATTTTCAAAAATTAAAAAATGCATATAGAAACAAATGACTGCCTCCTTCAGAAGATAATCCTCCTGAAAACAGTCCAGTTGACCTGCTCACCCACATCAGGCAGAAATATGATGCAGCAGGAATACTGTCATACTGTCACACTGAAACCTGAATCATGCAAATCTAACTTTCACATCATGTATTAAGAAGCATTATTTCCAATTGCATCCAATCTCTGATCATGTTTTAAATTCTTCTTGAATAAATTTTAAGTCTTTCTTGAATAAATCTTGACAAACCAGAGTACAGAAAAGAGGACACAGCCCTGGCTGGTGGCACAGTGGATAAGGTGCCGGCCTGCAAACCCAAAGATTGCGGGTTCGATTCCCCAGCCAGGGCACATAACCAGGTTGCAAGCCAGGTCTCCAGTCAGGTCTGTGACTGGAGGCAGGTGAAAGGCAACCATACATTGATTTCTCTCTCCCTTTCCGCATCTCTTCCTTCCTCTTTCTCTGGAAATAATAAGTAAAATCTTTTTTTTTAAAGTAGTTAAAAAATATTTTAAAAAAAGAAGAAGAAGAAGAAGAAGAAGACACTGAATAATTGTGTAAAAAACGGAGTGTTTTTTTGTTTTGTTTTGTTTTGTTTTGTTTTGTTTTTCCGCTTAATCAGAGCTTGGATGAGTTTCCATTAAGGACCAGGAGATAAGACTAAATGACCTTTATTGAAGCCACTTCAAGTTCAAGGCTATTGCCCTGAAACTCAATTGGAACACTGTCCCATATGCCAAAATGTTGTAGGTTCAATTCCCAGTCAGGGTACATACCTAGATTGCAGGTTTGATCCTGGGTCAGAGAGCATATGGGAGGCAACCAAACAATGGCTCTAACATCTCCATCTCTCCCTCCCTCCCTTCCCCTCTTTATAAAGCAAAAAAATATATATATATCATCAAGTGCGGGCTTTAAAAAGTCTGTCATTCTAATGAGAAAATAGCATCACAGTGATCGACTCTGGATACCCATTCCAGAGGTTAACCTAATTACATGTATATTGGATTGTTACTATTCCATTTTCTTAAGTTCCAGCAGACTACAACAAACGAGTGTATCAAGGCGTAAGAGTGAAGCACACTGTCAAAGATCTACTGGCAGAAAAACGATCCAGGCAAACAAGTAACTCAAGATTTAATGTAAGTTTTAATTTAATACATTATGAAGTTTTTTTGGAAGGGTGGTACATCTTCTATCGAGGTTAGTTATTTCTCCCATCCCTTTATTTACACACCAACCTCTCACCACTTGAGTCAGATTTCTAGATCCCAAAGCCTTTTTTTAACTGGCACTTACTATATAATTAACATTAGTAACTCCATGGAACATCTGTCAAGTAATGAGTAACCATTCCAAGAGCTCTATAAACTTATTGGCTGACTACTACAGCTATAGCAATGAAAGAAGAATGTGTCTTGACTTTTCACTTCCCCTCAGTCATGAATTACCAAAGGCTCAGTTGGTGAAAATAAAGCTGACCTTTGTCACAAATTATTTTAAACCTGATAGAGACAACTTAGAAGAATCCTCACCTATTTGTAATTTGTAATTTGTAATGTGCAAAGTCAGATTTTAAAACCCAAGTAGGGCTCAGCCATTGTTTTGAAAAATGAAATACTAACACTTGCAACAACATGGATGGAATATGTGAAGCAAAATAAGTCAGACAGAAAAAGTCAAGAACCATATGATTTCACTCACACGTGGTATATGAAACTGAAACTTATAAACAAAGACAATGGTATGTTGGATACCAGAGGGAAGGGGGAGGGGTGTGTAAAGAGTAAAGGAGGTCAAATATATGGTGATGGAAGATTTGACATTAGATGAACAACACACAATGCTCTATACAGATGATACACTATAGAACTGTACACTTGAAACCTATATATTTTATTAGCCTATGTCACCCCAATAAATTTAATAAAAATTCAGAAACAAAAAATGAATCCTAGAAGGAGATGCCTTAAGTCTAAAACCCTTATCTGCCATATGCGTCTTCATAAATAGCTACACTCTATGTCTAAACTGTTTGAGTAGTAGCACCCAATTCTCAAAAAAAAAAAAGAATATTCTAGAATGGAAATAACATTTGGCTATCAAGATATTTTACCTAATCATTATTCTATTAGGTAAAATATAACAAGATGGCTGTCAGGCATTGCTGGGTGTAAACATGGGAGCACATGACCAGGAATAACCAGAGCAATGAATACAGCAGCCAGCACAAGGGCTGGTACATGGTGGGCACTGGTTCTTCCAGTGTATCTGCTCTGAATGTCAGTACCACATCCATTACTGCTCCAAATTCAAACTTCTAGGATGCATTTTAAATCAACAATCCCAGATTCTATTTTCTCCCATCCAAGAACACCTTTTGCTGCACATTTTCTGCCTCCCTTCCTTTTAAACCATTTTTTCTCTTCAAGTTCAACAAATAGACTTAACTGATAAAGAAATATCTAAATAATTGATGTCTTCTCTGCTCCTAGTGCAATGTTTTTTCATAGTGCTTACTCAGAATCAGCTGGGGTATGTGCTAAAAATACCCATACCAACCCTGGCCAGTGTGGCTCAGTCGGTTGGATTACCATCCCATAGACTGAAAGGTCACAGCTTAAATTCCTGGTCAAGGTGCATACCCAGGTGGTGGATTTGATCCTGGTTGGGGTGTATAGAAGACAACCAATTGACAAGTCTCTCTCATATCAATATCAATGTTTCTCTCTCTCTCTCTCTCTCTCTCTCTCTCTCTCTCTCTCTCTCTCTCTCTCTCCCCCTCTCTCCCCCTCCCTTCCTCCCTCCCTCCCTCCCTCTGTCACTAAGAGCAATGAAAAATTGTCCTTCAGTGAAGATAAAAAGATATATTTCCATAACAATCTATGACAGAGAGAAGAGAAGATTCAGAACCTACTCTAAATGAACCACAGCTCCATGGAAGTCATATGAAATGCTTGGTCACAACTGTAGCTAAAATTGTGCAACTAAATGAAAGATCCAGGCAAACTGTCAATTGGGAAGACAAAAGGTTATGAGGATAGCATCATAATCAAGGAGTAGATAGTGTATCTTTCCAGTGTGAGTGAGGCTATAATTCAGTCCTTGGCATTGTCACCAATACCTATACCTGACAGAGCTATATAAAAAGACCAAAAGGTTTATATCCAAATGGTGGATATAAATATATTTTTCCTTAAAGAATTACCCAACATGACTTCTTGTTCAAGATCTACAACTAGCAAATGAGTTTTCTTTAATTTTTGATGTTTTTACTTTTTAAGATATATAGCAATTAAACATAATAATAAACCACATTGTTTTATTTAAAATGCAGATGCCTAGTCCTTGTATCACATCTACTAACACAGAATTATTGGGCTGGAGCCAAGGAATGGTCATTTTCCAAGCTCATTGGATGATTCTTTATACATCATATTTTGAGAACTTGATCATCAAGCAAAGAGCATGCACCCAAGCCTCACACACCATAGCTACGGTTCTGACCTTTACCCAGATAAAAATTTATTGAGCTATTGCTATTGGCCCAATGATATTGGAAGTGTTATAGTGAAAGTGGAGACAAGAAATGCATAATGCATAGCCCATGCCATTAAACACCAAACGACCTGATAGAAAGGAAAAATACTAATACATTTTTAAAAATACAAGGCCATATAGCCAAGCACTAGAATGAATGCTAAAGATGAAAGATCAAAGCCCTGGCTGGTGGCTCAGTGGATAGGGGCCAGCCTGCAAACCCAAAGATTGCTGGTTTGATTTCCAGCCAGGGCACATAACCACGTTGCAAACCAGGTCCGTAGCTGGAGGCAGGTGAAAGGCAGCCGTGTATTGATGTTCATCTCCCTTTCTTTCTCCTTCCCTGCCCTTCTCTCTGAAAATAATGAATAAAATCTTTGAAAAGAAAAGGAAAGAGGAAAGGTCAGGCAGCATGGCCAGGTGATATGAAAACTTTATTTATGTACTATTTACATAAGGACAGTTTAAAGTGCACTTCCTTATGTGTTATCTCATTTGATAGACACTAATTCTGTGACATTCATATTTACATGGTTTCTCATGTTACAGATTAAAAAGTTGAAAATAAGAAAGGGGAATTGATTATTTTCAAGCTGAGTTAGCAAGTGGCAGGTAAAGGACAAGATCAATGTAGACTAGAGTAGAAAAATCTCCCATCCATACTGTCTTTGTTAATTGAGCTGCTATAACAAAATATCACAGACTGAGTAGGTTATAAACAGGAAACATTCCTCACAGTTCTGGGAGCTATAAGTCTAGGACCAGGGTGACAGTATGGGTCTCCTTCTGGGGAGGCCCACTTCTGGGTTGTAGGCATCTCATTTTATTCTCATTTGGAGCCTGGAAGATCTCTGGGGCCTCTTTTACAAAGGCTCTACCCCATTCATGAGGGCCTTCATGACCTAATCACCCCCCAAAGGCCCCACCTCCTAATTCTATCTCATTGGGCATTAGGATTTCAACATATAAATTTGGGGAGGCCACACATATTCAGGCCATAACACATGCAAATAAAGGAAGTCAAAACATAAAGTATATTATGTAGAAAGAACATCTAGGACTAGGAAAGTGTAAACCAGTTCTAACTGTGACATTTACTCTTACACATCAAGTGCATCATGTGAATTTGACCTTAACCTCGTCTGCATACATTACCCGATGTCTCACTGCTAGAATCTTACGCTTACCTCACTTCAATGACCTTTTAAATGTGGGTATCTAAATGCATATAAATTCAAAATGTGGTTATTTGGACTTTAGGTATCTTAACACATTGGCTTTCCTGCCTGCCTGCTCATGTTTCATCTTCTCAACCACTATTCTGGAATATTTGTATGTCCCAAGAAGAATATTGTATTTAGTAATCTTCCACTCTTGATGACCTAAGAGCAGGAATTATGGAGCATCCCATCACTGGTGGGCATTTTGAGGCTCTAATTGCATAAGAAATACCAAAACTACCTCCTATTTTTCATACCAACGCACTAGGTGACAATGAGTGAGAAATCTAGGATAATTTCAGACAGGGGAGCCTTCCTTCCATAAGCCCAAAATTTGCTACTGACAGGATAAATTATAACCAGCCAAAGGCTAACTTGATGAGGTGGGAGGTCCTACCATGCAGTTTCACCATACATACTGTGTTAGGCCAAAAACGGACCCCAAAATATTCCATGTCAAATTCCTGGAACCTGTGCATGTTGTTTCATGTGGCAAAATAAGTGATTAAGTTTAAGAATCTTGAAAGAAGACTCCCTAGATTATCAGGTGGACCCTAAATGCAATCACATGTATCCTTGTAAGAGTAAGTTTGAAGGAGACACACACACTGAGGAGGAGACACACAGGGAGGAAGAGGCAATGTAATGGTGGAGGCAGAGGTCCAAGACATGCCACTGCATGGCATGAGGGCAGCCATCAAAATCCGCAAGAGGCAAAGATTGAGTTTTCCCCTAGAGTCCTGCAAGGAACACAGCCCTGCCAATACCTTGATCTGGACTTCCGGCCTCCAGACCTGTGAAAGAATAAATTTCTACCTTCTTAAACCATTTGGTTTACGCAAACCTTTTGGTTTGTGTTACCAGTAGCCCTAGGAAACAGATACACATATTAATGAAACTGTGTCACCCTGAATAAGTATCCTTTAGGAAATTCCTATCTAATGTCCAAATTGCTGCTCTGATCTTTGCAGCAACACTATAATAAGCTTACACAAGTTGTGTGAATCCATCTTTACCATAATTTCTCTTAAGAGCATCTGTTTTTGATGCCATGAAATGTTTTTCACATTTTCCCTGTAGGAATCAAAGGAGGAAACAATCCCTCCCATCACAAAAGACTTTCACCAAAGATTGAATTTAAAACCCCTTCTATACATAATCCTATGGTTTCTCACTGTTGTTGTGGATATCTGTTTTTAAATAATGGCTTTCCTCTTTCTAAAAAAATTTATTTGGTTAATCCTTAGTACACCACTAGATCTTCTACTAGAATATTTAAAATATGAGCCATTCACCAACATCCAGTACCAAATATATATATATATATATATAATTAAACTTCTGATGTAGGTGTAGGTTGTATTACGCTATTTTAATTGAGTTCCATAAAGGCTAATCATTGTAAATGTTAATAATATCACAAAATTCAGTGAGCTCTCAGTTATCTATCGCAAAGGGAGACAAAGAATAACAAGAAAAAGAAACACTAAGCCTAATAACCATAATTTTTCAGTTTGGTTTGAAATTCAATAAACAAGTTGCAGGTTATTGAGCTTTCTACTTAATTTTTAAGCTATCATAAAGATTAATTTAAAATCATTGAATATACAACAGCTGGCATAAGGGGAAAATATTTTTAAACTTGTTGAGTAGAAAAATAAAAGTCAGGGGAATACAATGCAGTTTGGAGGAGATTAAAATGAGCCTGGGAATCGGATTTCATGTTCAATCTATTTGGGGTTTTTTGGGAGGGGAGGGGGAGTCGGGGTTTGTTTTGGTTTTTTTCTTTGGTTTATGGACATGCTAACAGCTATCCTGCTATGCTCAGTCATCAAAATACTATAGTGATAAACAATAAGGAAACAGCTATGAAAGCAACTTTAAGTTAATATCTTATATAACCATGAGGAAAGATAAGTGAAGACTTTTAGTTCTTTCGCAAAATCCGAACTGAGGAAAATGTTGACAATATACAGCCCAAGTGGGAAAGATATTTGGATTATATCAGCCTTGAGTTGTACGTATTACACATGTACAAACCAAAATTTAATTATTTTCACATGGTATGATTTTTTTTTTATATCAACTGTAAGTGTTTGCTTTTCAAGTCACAATTACTAACAATTATCTTCTTTTTCTACACTTCTATATTTTTCTATATTAAATCTCTACATTTAAATTAGCTGTTAAAATCTCCACATCAAGAACACATAAGATAAGGCCATATTGTCAGCTGGGCATTTGTATTAAAGTCTTTCCTAAATATTTGTGGAAGAAACTATTGTATGCACAGAAAGAAGGATGACAATAATACATTCTACTGGGGAAGTTGGGAGGAACAGACGGTCAATGGGTGCTTTATACTGCATTTGTGGCATAAAGTAATCAAAAGTATTTGATCTTGGTTGGGAAGTGGGTAAACTCTAACTGTGGAACAGATGTGCATTGTCTAGCTCCATGCCTAATGGCTGTCTGTTTTTCTACCAGGACTGCTAGTTAGCAGTTTGTTTTGTTTAATACCCAGCTGCTGTTTTATGGCACCAAACACAGGCACACTTCAGTTACTGCTGAGTATAAACATTGTTATGTCCATATCTATGATTTGCATTGGATTTCTTGCAAAATACTTTTAAATAATACACAGTTTGGTACTGCATATTATAGCATCTCAAAGTTTCTTTGATTTCCATGAAGTTTGGAAAATGCAGCCAAGACATCTCTTCACACCAAAGGAGAAGTTGCCCTGTCCTACGTTTGTTTGGACCCCAACTTCTAGCTATGAGTGGTCGTGGGCAATTCCTTTCTATTCTTTGAGCTTCTCTCTAGAAATAGAGAGCTAGATTCCTCCCATTTCAGCATTCAATTTCAGTACTCAAACTTTTAATAGTTTATACCATTTCTTTATCTTGTTTATTGTTGTTATTCATGCTTCGCATGCTCCCACTTCACTGTTTAGGATTTAGAATAGATGTGAGTCTCTGAAAACTAGTTCATAGACAAGTTGAAGCATGTTTGAGCTGATGTTTGAGATCACTCTGTCATCTGGGAACCTACAGCAAGCACTTGGGTTGCCTGGAGTTCATCATCCACAGCATGAACTGCATAGCATGGTGAAGAGCTTGCGTTCTGGATCCAGATGACCTGAATTCAAATCCCAGCTCTGCCATTTGGCATCTATTTGGTGACTTAATGTTGCTATCAAAGGAAGATAATATCTGCCTTGCAAAGTATCATAAGGGTTAGGTTTAATATTTGTTAAGTGCTTGGCACATGGTATATGCTCAATCAATGCTATTGTTATTAAACACTGACTGCATGCAAGGAAAATTAGAATTCAAAGTGCTGTAAGAATTGACCTGAAGAAATGCACAGTCCTGCTGTGGGATAAGGAATTCTACATGAAGTAAGTGATTAAAAATAAAATAATGGCTTTGCTTCAAGTGCCAAACATGTGATAATGGCCATCAGTAAACATGTGGAGGTTTAGAAGAGGATGAGACTTCAAGAAAGCCGAGCCTTGAGACAAACTTGGAAGGAACAAGATAACTCAAGTGAGTGATGAGGAGGGGCAGAGTCTCAACAGAACACAGAGGTCTAGAGGAGAGGCAGCACTCAGTCTGTAATATGCAGCGGACAATCTGGTCTGCAGTGTGCAGTGAAAGAGAAGGTTGAGAGGCCTGATCTGGTACCTAACCCTTCAAAATTCAGTGCTAGTTTTGCTTGCTAAGATCTTCCAGACACTCCCCTGTACTCCCAGAGACTCCAGCATGCTTATCTGTTAAAACATTTCTGACATTGCCTTATGGGTGTTTTCTAAAATCTCTTCCCCAACTGGCTAATGTCTTTCTATTCCCATTTGTTCCTTGTAGATTCTCAAGCCCCAGAGGAATGGCAGTGTGACATAATGGTTAAGAGCTTGTATTTAGGAATCAGGCAGATGGACAATCTGACTGTAATAGATGAACATAATCTAACTTCTCTGGGCCTCAGTCTCCTACCATGTAAATGGGGATAGTGATACCACCATAAAGTCATGAAATGAAAGTAAATAATGTCTATAAAGCCCCTGAATCAGCTGATATATGGCATGTTTTAAGAGCTCAAGAAATGGCAGCTTTTACAGCATTTATAGTACCGGAAATATAGTACCACCTGGTAATGTGACAGTGAAATCATGCCATGCAAACATAGGTACAACACTGTGACCAGCTCTGAACAGCAGCACCCTTGGCAGTCAGATACTCCTGTTTTCATCACTATAGATTCTAACATAATATAAAGATGTTAAACTACTAGAAAGGCCACTGGGTGACTTTTATAGGCTGGAATGGACTCACTGTGATGAACAGAACAATAAAAGAACAAAAACCAGAGCTAGCAACTTTATTTTTTATCTGACTCAGCAACACCACCCTCTTCCATTCTGAAAGACAAGATGGCTAGAGTTGAAGCACCAACTTGTTGCATTTCATTAATATAAACTGCTCTCATTCTGCAGCCATAAATATCCAAAGCCCTAATCAGCCTTGAAAGATAAACCTAGTATTATACTTTCCATTCATGAACTACGGTTTCATGAAAACTCCAACTTCAAATGGGAGGAAGAAGAAAATAAAAATCTTAACATTTTGATCAGCTTGCTGACTTAAGAAGTAATGTTACTTTTTTAAAACTACATTTCCTCAATTACAAAGAATCATATAATATTATGAATGGTACAGATGGGAGGGAATTGATACACACAATGTTTTTAATGTTTCCTCTTCTCCCCACTGGGTACCACTCTTTTGCATCCTGACTTGGTAGCTTTTCCCGACCTCAAAACATGTTCCATTCACTGGCACCCCAACCTCCAGTTCCAAGCTGAACACCCACATTCTTCTGAAAAAGTAAAGTACCCTTTCCTCTAGTTCAACCAGAGTTTTGTAGATTGAATTTGCCAGGAAAATAGGGAACAGAAAAAAATCACACGAAGCACAGGAACAATTATGTGGAGTGCAAACGCTAACACTAACTTTTGTATCTGGTCAAAGATCAGCATGTGTGGCACAGCTGAGGTGATTTCTAGGCCTGGGTCCCTCTCTATCACCACAGTTCTCTCTAGAGTAAATGAGAACTCATTAATAATAATAGTTTTTATTTACTGCTAGGCTCCTAAATAGAAACTTTACAGATATTTTCATTTATCCACTTCTAAATATGTATCATTGATCAACTAGAAGCACTACAATCTTAAGAGGGTGGCACTCATCTATTTTCAGATGTAGAAACTAAGACTCATAGAAAGCAGTGAAGCTTAAATTTGAACTCAGGTTTTTTGAACTCCAAGGTCTTTATTTTACCTAATGTATTGCCTTCTTTAACGGACATTTCTGATCCAAGGAAGGCCCCGGGAGTGACTCTTGCTCCTTCTCCACCTCATGCCTACCTCCCTGCCTGCCCTGCAGTGGTTCCGTGAACTGATCCAATCAAATCAGAACCAAAGCCTTTCTTTCCTAAGATACTCAGGCATCTAGAAATTAAGAAGTCCTTAACTTCTTTCTAGAACCTATCTCTGGTTCCATCCCAGAGCCTGCTTCCAGAATACCATTCCTCTCTGTCATTCCCCATCCCTCCTGGACCCCAGATCTCATAGGTTTTCCATGGCACCTTTCCTTCTCTAGGAAAAAGGAAAATGTGCCCCACTGACCTTATATAAGCCTCTTTGCTGCTCTCCTACAGATCTCTAGGGCCCACCTCACCCAACACATTTGGGGCTGATTTTTTCCCCTCACCTGAAGTTTACTCTCCTGCTGTGCCTTTTTATGAGGTGTGATTTATTTTCTGAATATTGCTAAACTGACCTGAGAGGTGGGTCTTCCATGGCCACTCCTGGGACAGGATGTAGAATGCCACTTCTCCCACTTAGGAGGCAGAAATGGTATCAGCTAGAAGGAATACCTGAGCCCAGTAAAGCACAGGGCTTATCATCTTTTACCTGCTATCTCTGGTGCCCCACCTCTTAGATGCTCTCCCAGCCTCCACAATATCCACATTCTCTCGTAGTCTTACACACTAAAGAATCATATGCATATTCTTAATAAATATAATAGCCACTAAGGAAAGGGAAGGCAATTTCCTTATGCTCTTCCCTTACGGAAGTGGGAGAAAAGATAGAAAGATGGGGATTACCAATGGGCTCAATTTTTAAGTACGAAGCCAATTTTTAGTAATCCATACAAAAGATACATGAAATCCCTGGCTAATATAAAATTTAATTTTAATCTAGACACATCCTCCAAACCCTGCTAAACCTTGGACAATTTATATATTGTGGTATTCTAAACAACAATGAAAAGAGCAAAAAGAAGAAAGAAACAGAATGGAAAGAAACTGATGTAAATTAAAAAGCTGATTATCCGTGCCTTAAATTTAGGAAGTTGGCCGTATATAAACTCAAGGAAAAAATTACAGCCATTGCAGCCATCACCACATTAATAAATCTAAGAACAAAGCACATATGTATATGTTATATTGAATTCATGGTTAGCAGGCATCCCGGATTCTGAAGACCTGTGAATGCAATAAAGACTGTACCATTGCTATCACAAGAAATAGTCGTGCTCTCCTCTGACTTCTTAAAATTTACCATAAAAATTATTTTTCATCTCTTCAAGCCTCATAAGTTGAACCCATCCTACAGTGTGTTCCAGCTTTAGTAAGATTTTCACACTTGTCTGGGCAAGGCAAATGGTTATTGGATGGCCGGTATGTTATTTGCTAGTGTGTTATTTCTCTTATACTGTTTTTATTTTTCTTAGTTTTCAGCAGTACCTTTTTTTCTTGTATTCTCTTATTAAAACTATACTTTTTCTTTAATAAGTACATCTCATGTGCCCTTCCTGCTTTTTTCTGAATTGCCAGCAGAAGGACCCATTTATTTGTCAGGTTTGCATGGTTATTGATAAAAGAAATCAGTGTCTACCCGGGTCCACCTTTTTGCTCCATCTCATAGCACAGCGCTTTGCTTATTGCTTGTTAACATTGCCAGCCAACCCCCATCAAAAGCCTAGCAAGAATCTAAAAAAAGAAAGAAAGAAAGAAAGAAAGAAAGAAAGAAAGAAAGAAAGAAAGAAAGAAAGAGAAAACATTTTCTGAGTAAGCAGTGCCTTGAAAACTCAAAATGCCAATGTTTGAATATAGACATACACATTATATCCTTGGCATTCATTTAAATAAATATTTTGTCCAAGGCTTTTAAAATGGCCCATTGTCTGCCTTTAATTAACCCACTATCCTGCCCTGTTTAGATAACTGAACCACACTTCCAGGGTTTTTTGTGTTCCCCACATAACCACCTGCTCCTTCACAATCATAAAAAATTTAAAAAATAATAATAAAGGCAAACCTTTTGCAAACATCTTATTTTTTCAGCTGTTTTATTGGTTCTGCCATTTTTTTAAAATGACATAAAATTTAAAGTATTTCCTGGTGGTGACTTCTTTTGCACAGCTTGCAAAAATAATCATGTTTGCAGCATAAGAGCCATGGCCAGCCCGTCTGGCGGGGCTTGGAGTCCTGCAGATTTTGTTCTGGCCCAAGCGAACCTGACCATTTATCAAAGTGCATCCCTGTGGTTCCTGTGTTCTAACTTAGTTACATAAATACAAAAGGCATTCCACAGGCACAGGAACATCCAGGGGTAAAAAAATATATATGTGTGTTTCATTTTGTAACTTAGGCAACAGAGATCACTTCCTCACAGAAGCAGTTGGGGCATAATTTTGTGCCAAGCAGGAGAGTTTTAACAGTAAAATTTCAAGAAACTGTCAGAATTGGAATTCTGTAACTGTGTTAGCTTTCTGAAGGATATAAAAGAGTCCATATACCACAAATTAACTGACAAACAAAATAGAAACATAGGCATGGACACAGAACAGGCCTGATAGCTGTCGGGGGGGAGGGGGGGGACTGATGAAAGGTGAAGGCATTGGCCAAAAAACACACATGCATGACCCATAGATACAGACAACGATGTGGTGGCAGCCACAGGGAACAGTGAGTGGGAGCTGGGTGGAGGGAAGCAAAGGAGGTGTGGGGGGAAGGGAAACATTTCAAACAACAACAAAAAAAAGAGTATGAAGTAAAAAAGTAGAAGTCTACTGTCTGCCATACCTGCCAACCCATCCCCTCCTACTTTCCAGGGCTCACCACACTGAGTTGCAAGTACAGTGTTCCAGAATTTTGATATTATTATATTATAAAGAAATTAAGTTCCTGCACCAACAAGTTAATGAAGACCAAAATCAATGCTAGATATTTACATGCACTATTACAAAATGCATTAAGTAATGTTTTCACAGTAAATTCCCTTCCCCAAAATAGAATTTAATTATGTCTTTCAGTCTTCATTCTACTTCTATACATTTGAAGGCCTTAAGCAAATTACTTAACACTAATCCCACCAACATTCCTGCCCTATCATTTTCAGCACCAGATTAAATTACATAGACTGCCACTGTCACCACATCTGTACTGCTCAAAAACTGCTACTAGACAAAGACTAGGTTCGTTTGCACGACTCCAAAAAGTTGTGTATGGCCTGGCTCCCACACCCTCCTCCAGCTTCTCTTCAGCTTCTCTGTCTGCCCTGTTCCTGCACATATTCCATGTCTGTGGCATGCTGTCCACACATTTGAGCCGTGCTTTGGTCCCCAGGCTATCATGCCCTTTATCCTACCTGCTTACTCATTCATTTCTTTTCATCCTTCAAACTAGATTTGAGTATCATCCAGACAGTATGATGTCTTTGGTCACCTTTCCCCAAGATAGTGACCCACCTCCCTCCCTACACTCATTCTTACCTCCACTCCAAACCCTCATCCCCTACCTTCATTAACTTGTGGCTATAATAAGTCTAGATTGGAATCCAACCTATGTCACTTACTAGCTTTGTGACCTGGAATAAGTCCTTTATAATGCTTGTTAGTTTTCCAACATACAAGGTAGAGATAATAACAACAATCTATTTCATTGAGTAATGGTAACATTTCATGAGAATGCATGTAAATCATCTAGCATGGTGCAAAGGACATAAAGCACATGAATGTTACTTGTTACTAAAAATGATAAAACACTAATATATATGTAAAGTGCTTGACACAGAGTCTGGCATGAAGTAATATTCATGAAATGCTAGTCCTTTCAACCTTTATTTTTATTCCACCATATAAATATTATATATATTTCAGTCTGTCCTGAAAGTACCAGCCACACAAACTGTTTTAATTATGTTGACATTGGCTCATATAACTTATTACTATGCTCTGTCTGTGTGCTCCCTAAGAACTCCATTCCTCTTTTTATTTTGGAGATACATAGTAGGTACACAACACATTTTTATTTAATCAACTAAGTAAAGCTTCTGCTCCAACTTGCTTATGATTCCTTAAAGACTAAGAGGTGGATACGATTTCCCACTTCTGTGCTTGCACCTGGGAGCATTCTTTCTCTTTGCTGCATCCCCTCATCCTTCAGTGCCCAAATCCTTAGCAAATTGATTTCTCCCTTTTCTTACTTCTGGAAACTAGGTGCATGCTGTTCTGTACCATAATCTACTTTTTCCTGGATATGTCTGTATCAGTTACTTAAGAATTCATTCAAACATTAGTAATTGATAATAATGATCATGATTTCTTGCAATTCTGTGGGTTGGCCAGAAGTTTCTCTGAAAGTTTCCCCAGGGCTCACTCATGCACTCACATTTAACCAGAGCCCAATAGCTCCTTCACGTGTCTGGTAATTGGCGCCAGCTTTCAGCAGGAGCGCCTGGATTCACTTCCACTCTTTCAGTCATCATCCAGGACTTTCTTAAGAGAAAGTTGTAAGGCAGCATTCAATGCAAGGAAAGGTAAAAGGTACAAACCCTCATGAAGTCTAGACTCTAAAAATAACCCAACCTCCATCACCTCTGTCAAATTCTATTAGTCAAAGCAAATCATACAACCAACCCAGATTCAAAGGGGTAGAAAAATAGGCTCCATGTTTTGATGGGAGGAGCTGCAAAAAAATTGTGACCACATGTAATCTACCACAAATGGCCTGTGTCCCTGAGTAGATCCTAACCGACACCATTGGGTTGTATTTTTTCCTAGCACCTGCAACATTCAGCACTATGCCTTGTACATGAGAGGTGCTCAGTAAATATCGGTGGTTTGATGGAAAGGCTGGTGCAGAGAACCTGCTTGTTGTGTCATTGAGAGATTGAGGGAGCAGTCAGAGAAGCTGGGTTTAAACCCTAGTTTTATAATTTACTAGGTGAATGATGTGAGACACCTTATTTAACTTCTTTGTGCTTTCCTCCTGTGTAAACTTGAGATGATAAAACTACTTTATGATGAGATAACATTATATAAAAAACTTGGCAATTGACAGAGCCTTATAACTGCAATTCCTATGCATTATAGAGTATTTTTTTTCTAATTTATTATTAAATTACTATATAACTCAGATAAGTGATCCAAAAATCAAAACCTGTTTCAGACTTTACAAAATAGTAAGATTTATTATAACAGGTTTGGTGTAGTTTAGCCACTATATAAGATTTCACACAAATAAAGAGACACTGGCTCCACTACATATTAGTCACAATAACTAAATAAAGCATCTAGTTCTCTATGCCTACTTTCTCCTTCAGGAAGAAGGTATTTCAACCTAACAGGGGTACCTATGTAAAGGCTAATTTTCTTTTCTTTTCTTTTTAAAGATTTTATTCATTATTTGCAGACAGAAGGGCAGGGAGGGAGGAAGAAAGGGAGAAAAACATCAATGTATGGTTGCCTTTCACCTGCCTCCAGCTAAGGACCTGGCTGGAGACCTGGCTTGCGACCTGGCTTGCAACCTGGTCATGTGCCCTGACTGGAAGGCTAATTTTCTTAAGCCCATCATTAACTTTCTAGTCATTTCAAAGTTGGAGGAAAATAATATGACCTGCAGTGGGTCTATACCCAGATGTTAAAATGTGATTTTATTTTATTTTTTTTTAATTTTTTTTAAATTTTATTGTTGTTGTATTACATCCATCCCCTTTTTGCTCCCCTTTGTCCCCCTCCCCACCCCACCCATTCCCCCCAAAGTCAATCCCACCTGTTGTCCATGTCCATGGTTCCTTTATACTAGGTTCTTGTCTAAGCTGCTCCCCTTTCTTGCCTCTGCCTCCACCCTCCCCCCAACCCCCTTCCCCCTGACCACTGAAGGCCTATTCACTGTATTCATATATTTGGTTCTGTTTTGCTTGTTGTTAGTTTTGTTCATTATTGTCCTGTAATGGGTGAGATCATATGATATTTGTCCTTCACTGACTGGCTTATTTCACTAAGCATAATACTCTCCAGCTCCATCCATGTTGTTGCAAAGGGTACAAGTTCCTTCTTTCTTTCTGCTATATAGAATTCCATATATATAGAATATATAGAATTGTGTAAATGTACCAAACTTTTTTGATCCAATCATCCACTGATGGGCACTTAGACTGTGTCCAGCACTTGGCTATTGTAAATAGTGCTGCTATGAACATAGGTGTACATAGGTTCTTAGGAATTGGTGTTTCAGGATTCTTTGGGTATTGTTCGATATAACACCATCAGTTCTGCCTCTCTTCCAACTGCAGATAAAATGACAATAAGAAATTAAATATATAAAACCTGTACATTCCTTGAATAGGAACTCCAGGTATTCACAAATGGCTATAATTATTACTACTTAAACATTAACAACAATATCTTTAAAGAGATACTTTCTAAACTATGTTATCAGAATTTTTAAAATATTTAACAGCATGAAAAGTCTGCTGCTAATCAGAGACCTCTTTCTTGGTATATTTCAATATGTTCCTTCATCTAGGTTGGCACCTAAAATTATGGAGTCATAAAAATGACTATAAAAATACTCAAAGAAACCTCTTATCACTTTACTACCTTGGTGACCTATTAGTTCTAATTAACTCATTTTCATGGAAGGGCTTCAGGGGCAGCTGTGAGGCTGCTGTGTTAGCTACAGGAAGTTGCAGACTGGCAAATTTCATTCAAATATAAACCTCTTAATTTGGGTACCTGGGATGGAAAGATCCTGTTGTTTGGAGTATGCAAAATAAAAATTATATACAATCTCATTTAGTCAAAAGTTACGGGCTCTTCAATATTAGTATTATTTCTGGAGGATTCCTATGGTGAGAGGCAACTGTGGGAGTGTTCTGTTGTGAACAAGGAAGAAAGGAGTGTGAGCTTTCCCTTCACATGAGCAACGACAGTTAGTGCTCATACTGAAGGATTGTGTTTGATGCTGTCCTGTGTAGGCCTATAAAACCTGGGGATGAGGTGGGGAGTAAGTGTCAGCTCTGAAATCTGTCCAGTGCAATCCTTCCCAGTCCCAGCATAGGCTCTATGGAACTCTTCTATGTTCTGTAAGATGAGCTGACATTATGCATTGTCATTGCTTTTTATATTTATCCCTCTAAATATTTCCCAGGCCACCACATAGGGCAGCACTGATTATAGCTGTAAAATAACTGATTTAATGGAAATGTTTTGTATTATAATTTTGGTGGTGTGTCACAGGAGTTTGCCAAATTTGTCATTCATCAAATTATATACTTAAAATTTGTACATTTGATTATATGTAAATTATACCTCACTAAAGATGACCCTCCAAAAAATAGAATACTCATTCATTGAAAGACTAAGGAATTGATTGATAGATAGCAAACAAGGAAGTATAAATCCTACTCAGTCATTTTTGTGAGCTTTTAGATAATTATATGATCCTTCTTGGATGTCCCTAAGTCTCCTTTATACTAAAAAAAAATTAATTATGATGCTTCCCTATTTTTAGTTTTGAGTTATTAACATACTTAGAAGGCAGAAGGTCCATATTTGATCCCACCTGCTACCGCCACCACCTACTGGGGAGCTTGGGTTATTTTCTCCTAGGGTTGTTGTGATAATGAAATGAAATAATGCATGTAACACATCTGGCCATGTGTTACATAACAGTGCATTGATGGAATTACTACAAGTATGTGCTTCCTATTACTTCTATTATAATTTAAATATCTGGCGGAAAAGTTGGAAATCATAAAATAATATAAGCTTTTGTGCTGTGTAAAAATCAGAAAGATCTCCATATCTGGTTTCAGTATTTAGGGATCCAATTCTGTTCAGATGGACTAGATGGCCTGGGTGGAGAGATCTCACCTGTGACAAAACTGGCCTGTGTGAAACACATTTGCTGAGTGATGAGCTGGCAGGAAGTAAGGGAAGTCTCCAAAGCTGGGTCTGGGTGCGGGTAAGGTTGACATGGAAGATTTGGTAAAGATTTGAGCAGAAATTAAGGCATTGAATGATGAGAAGGTGATCACATCAAAAGGCAAATGCCCCTGCAGACTGGTATCCAAATTTGTTTTACATGTGAAGACTGGTCTTTGAGCTGTTGCCAAGTTTAAAGAGCTGAACCAGGGATTCTAGGATTAATTTGAGAAGCCTGGAAGCTGGCTCCCAAGAAATGTAAACATAAATCTTTTGGAGAAGAATAACCTCAATTTAGGACCCCAGATTTTCACAGATTACGGTTAACCAGATGTGAGTTTTAATTGAAGATTACCAAATGCTTAAGGAAGCATACCACTAAGAAGAGAGAGTGCAGCATAAGCAATAAACAATAAACTTAAACTCCAAGAACTTTCAGATATTAGAATTACTAATAACAAATAATAAACACTCAACAAAAGACTCAAAAATTAACAAGCCTATTTTTTTTAATTAAATGGAGTTTATAGGTATGGAAAAATATAATTAACAATGTAAAAAACTCAACACATGAATTAAACAGCAAACTACAGTTGAAGAAAGAATAAGTGAACTGGATATAAATTTGAAGAAATCTATACTAATCTATATGAAAATATAAACAAGAGAATCATGACTATAGAAAAACAAAGGGGAGGTTAAGGGATATAGAGGATAAAAATAAAGTGTTAACATTCGTCTAAACAGAGTCCCAGAAGGAGAGAATAGGGAAAATACAGGCAAGACAATAGTTAAAGAGAGGATGGATGAAACTTTTCCATAACTTATGAAACGTAATCCTCAGACACATGAAGAATACCCTATACCAAGCAGAATAATTTTTAAAAAATCTGCCTCTAGATAAAATGAGGTCAACTTGAAAATCTTAAAGACAAAGGGAATATATTAAAATGCACTCAGAAAGAAAAGAAAGATTGTCACAAAGAATAAATGTGAGGTTTGTAGCAAACTTCTCAGTAGCAATCATGGAAGCCAATCATGCAGTAATATCTTGAAAATGCTGATAGCAGAATAACTACAAAGTTACAATTGTGGGCCCAGAACTATATGTTTTAAATACAGAGGCAAAAGAAATGATATTTGTTCGATTCCCCAGTCAGGGCACATAACCAGGTTGCAAGCCAGGTCCTTAGCTGGAGGCAGGTTAAAGGAAACCATACATTGATGTTTCTCTCCCTCTCTGCTTCTCTCCCTTCCCCTTTATCTAAGAATAATAAATAAAATCATTAAAAAAGAAAAAAGAAATGATGTTTGCAGATAAATAAAACTGAAATCATTTACCAGAGGCTAAATGCACCCAGTGTTATTATGGAGAGGATTTTAGCATTGAGTGGGAGGTTGATGAGACTATCTATAAAAATCTCTTCCACACTTGAGAGTCTAAACAACTGTAAGGGTCATAGCTAAGAGCTCAGATCAACAGAACTAAAACTATATTGAGGACTCTCACCTTTTGAAACAGCTACATTTTCTACTTAATTTTGTTCCTGAGCATCTTGAAGCCAGATTTGCATTTGTTTATTTTAAGACTCTATACCACTCTGGCTGGTTGCACAGTGGATAAGGTGCCAGCCTGCGAACCCAAAGGTCACTGGTTCAATTCCCAGCCAGGGCACATACCCAGGTTGCAAGCCAGGTCTCCAGTCAGGTCTGCAGCTGGAGGCAGGTTAAAGGCAACCATACATGGATGTTTCTCTCCCTACCCCTCTCTCTAAAAATAATAAATAAAATCTTTAAAAAAAAAAAAAAAAGCCTCTATATACCTGGATATGCTTCCTTTCCTGAGGTTAGCTTGGTTATCTCTTCCTCTAGGATGTATTTCTCACCCCATCATTAATACCAGTTTAAGGGCCCTCCTCCCTGCATGTGCCCCAGACCATGCCACTTCTCACTCTGTAGTCAACTGTCTAGTTTATGGTCAGTCATTCTCTGTATTCATTTCTTAGGGCTGAAGTAACAAATCTACAAATGGAGTGGCTTAAAATAACAGAAATATATTGTCTTACAGTTCCAGAGACTAGAAGTCCAAAATCAAGGTGTCAGCAGGGCCAGCTCCCTCTGAAGACTCTAGGGGAACCTCCTTTCTTGCCTCTTCCTTGCTTCTGGTGGTTGCTGACAGTCCTTGGGATTCCTTAGCCTAAGGCTGTGTCACTCAAATTTCTTCACATGGCTTTTTCCTCTCTGTGCCTGTGTCTCTCTCCTCTTCTATGGATACCAGTCATGTTGGACTTAGGGCCCACCCTGAACCAGTGTGACTTCATCTTAAATGAACAGTACATCTTCAAAGTTTCTATTTCCAAATCAGTTCACATTCATAGGTACTGAGTGTTAAGAAGGACTTCAGTGCATCTTTTGGGACACAATTCAACTAACAACATCCCAACCTCCCCTGCTCACTAGACTGTGGCTTTGAGGATCGTTTGTTTATTCCATATATTTTTTGTGTGTTTAATATGATCTGAGCACTGAACATAGGTCATAGATAAAGTCCTGACCCTCAGTAGCATTTTGATTCTACATGGAGGCAAAGGTGGCCATTCAATGTTGAAGCCAAGTGCCAAACAATATAGGTGATAGATAGATACATAAATAGATACTACAGATGATAGATAAATAGATAGATACTTAATATATATTGGATAAAGAATATTAATGCAAACAGAAAAATACAAAAGATTAACTATTCCATTTTATCTAGCCAGTGCTTTTTGGCATGTTTACCAGAATCTAAAACTTTGGTTTCTCCTCATCCTGTGTAAAACTGTGTTCTCCAGTACTTGCATTCTTACTCTCAATTGACTACTGCCATTTAACCATGCAAATGACCTTCATTTAGTATCAGGAAGTAAAGCCTATAACATATATTTCTGATTTTTTAAAATGCAAACGTGCAACTAAAGAAGGAAACGCTTGCTGTCTTTGCCTTCCAGGGTAGTGTCAGCTCCTGTCCGGCTCCATTCGTCCAGATGCCTGGTGAGTACTTCAGACCAACAAGTGATTCCTTTGTTCCCTGTTGAGTGTGAATAGGGGGGCTGGGCTTCCATTCTTCTATAACTGTCTCACAGCACATTCCAAATGTTGCTCCTTCAATTCAGCCATCCTCAAATTTGGAATGTATTCTGTCTTGAAGGCAGCCTTTTGATAATGTGCCTAGCTGAAGTTTATGGGGCAAGAGCAATGGCTTCCAGGCCCTTGATAGAATGTTAACATGTCTGAAATTCCAGGACCATGATCTGATGGATTATGCACCTGCTTTAGCACACAAAGTGGAAACTACCATTTATCAAATGGTCTGTATATGTCAAGCACTGAGTTAAAGTGTTTTATATTCATTTCAATGCCTATGTCTCATTAAGCAGCCCTGTAGGGACCAAAAGGGGGCATCTTTGATGATAGTGGTAGGCACTGTCATATGCGCACACACACATCCCTTCCATGTCCCAAACTCAGAAGTGGCACAGTTTTTCTCAGTAATTTCAGTGACCCTTAGAGAAGGATAGGGAAAGAAATAAGAGCAGTAGAAAATCTATGTGTCTGAATGTCTCTACATAGTGTTTCCAAGTCATGTTCACTATTACCGGATTCTGCTCCCTTTTATAGGAGAAATAGTTCTGTAGCTTCTCTTACCATCTATAATCATTCTTTCTCTTTTTACGGAGAAAAACATTATATACTTAAAAAAGCAGAGAGATTTTTTCTTTGTGGTTATTTTTATTTGGAAATTGGAAACATAGACATAAGACCTGGGAGCCTTGCTTACATAGTCTTAATTCTGTTCTTAGCCTTAACAGCACCTGCGGCTATAAATTTGTGGTGTGAAACAGAACCCTCTGTACTGATATTAATTTTCATTTGCTCTAATTTTTTTCTAGGGAAATATGCTTGTGATAAAAACCCTAATAGCAGCTTTCAACTTCATGAGCAGAGTAGAAGTTTGGGTTTATAATTTTTAAGATGAAAGTGAAGTAACTAGAATTGTGCTGTAAGTTTTGACAAGGGCTTTTGATTTCTTCTGGATGAATGAATAAATTTATACATAATTGTTGAACACAGTAATAAAATAGAGATTTTACAGAAAATATATCAGACATAAGCTCTGCCCCCATGGAGCGTGTGGGGAAAATAGTTGTAACTCAGGTGAAAGAGTAGCGAGCAGAATATGAAGGGCCACATCATGTGACAAGGGCCAAAGGGCTGCGTGGGTAGACTTAATATTTGACTGAGCCATGACACAAAGGATATGATGTATCTGACTTCCCCCCTGCAGAAGAATGGGCAGGGTGGGCAGGTCCACTGGGGTTAGGAGGAGGTAAGGTAGTCAAGCATCTGCATCTTCCTCCCAGTTCAATCCTTTTGTGCCTGGAGGTGTAGGTCTTAGCTAATGAGACCATGCCCACCAGCAGCTGGAGATAGCTCTACTGGCTTTGACTCCGTGCCCCTGAGCGTGTTCTAAATGATGTTTTTCCTGCTATCGCTGAGCTACAGCATCCGAAAGGCTTTAGCAAACATACCCTTTCCCTTCTGGTTCCATTTCACTCACCTTACCTTAAACATGACTTTTCTTAGTTTCAGCTTCTTTCCCGGCTTTCCCCAAGGGAAAAGAAACTTTCTGTGCCGGGCATCCTTTCTCAAACTTGCAGTGTCTACATTATGCCACAAGAGGGACCCAAATAACACGAGACTCGTCAAAGCCAGGAACTATTTTTTGTAGTCCTTCCCCTAACTTGGCTGCACAGAAACCGTATCATTCCTAAGCAAGCAAGCCAGCCATGCCTGCTAGGTGCTAGATGCAGTATTAAAAGTCAGTCAGTATACAAGGGATTAGAAGAATACAACATGCCTCAGACTTGAGGTGAGGATACAGTGTAACCTTATCTAGAGACATTGAATCTCAGATAACATGCCCTGAAGCAGCCTCTTGTTAATGGTCCTGTGTATATCAGGGCAGAGCTCAGAAGCTGTGGGAAAGATGCTTCATCAGATAAAATGTAAATGCCAACTTCTATATCTCTTTAAGCTCAACCCCTCCCTAGCATGGGTGCCCGACACATAGAAGGTGCACAATCAATGTATGTGAGTGAGTAAATGATTAGTTATTGCACCATCTAAAGTGAACTCACCCCCCAAAGGCAGAGTAAATTTGAAACATATCGTTGTTTGGCTTGTACCAGATAAAAGAGGTAAGGCAGCATTATTTAACACTTTCGAGACATTTATCTACTCAAATGTTGGCTTTGATGTGAGGCATGTGTTAGTAACATCATTTCACAGAAGGGACTCAGTTACAACAGAGATGCCCTGACTTTCCCAAGGGGAAAAGTTTGCGTGTTTGCTTTTCATTTGGCAGCAGGTTCACCGGTTATGTCAGGTTACTACGGTGTCAGAAGATCTTTCCTATCTGACTCAGACTTCCACAACACCAAACAATTTGGGAATGACCTCTGCACCTCCAGCGTGGCGAAGTCCTTCCCCTGTGAGTCTTCAGCGGGGCAGAGCCACCCAGCCCTCCTGGATTCCTACTTTCCGGAGCCCTACGGTGACCACCGCTCCACGGCCCTGACCCCCAGCTCGGGCCCTGTGTTGGGCACCTCACCCCTGCCACCACTCCTGCTGCCCCCCTTCCCAAGCGACCCCACACACTTCATGCTGGTGAGTGTATAGATATTCCACGGTCGGGGAGTCATTAAGATTGGTGCTTAGAGGGTCCGGCCAGCCCAGGCTCTTGGCAACCAGGCTGAAGCCAGGCCTGGTTGTCCCAGGAGACCCCTAAGGTTGTTCTGCACCTGTCCCCAGGGATGCCAGGACAGCCAGCTCTGCCAGGATACCCTCCAGAAGAGGGGCCTTCCTCCAAGATCCCAGCTGCCCACCACAGTAGGCTTCAGGGGCTTGGGCAGGGATGGCTAACAAGGCAGGGCTTTTCTTCTTTTTGTTAATGCCCTGATGGTTTGGCCAGCCACTCTCCCGTCATTTCTTCCAGAGCAAAGAAAGAGCTCTGCAGATAACTCTTACACAAGCTTAGGTTGCAGCACCCAACCCCACTCCCCAGCATAGCTAGCCTGTAGAACCTCTCAGTCCTTCCAGAGAGTTCATAAGGATCTGAAGAATCCTAACACCCTCGCTCTAGAAAACTGTAAAGCCTTCAATCACAAAGGAATAAATCCCTGTAAAGATGGAATTTTAGACAAAAGTAGGGTGGAGGAAGTGTGGGTTGGGATTAACATTACTGAGTACCTACTCCAGTCAAGAACTTCTACGTGCCTCTGATCATTTACTACTTGCAGCACCCCAGGATAGCATTACTGAAGCCCTCTTTTACCATAGACAAAGTGAAGTGCTCAGTCGGGAAGGTAGTATAAGAGCCACAGGCATGGGTTGAACCCCAAGTCTTTCCAATCCAAGCCACTGAGCTTCTTACATCTTTGCTCACCAGAGCAGGTGGCCTCTTGGCCCACTCACAGTGTCCCCACTATGGAAAGGGCATCTCAGGACACCTGATACTGGAACGTTCAAAAAGAAGACAAGACATTGTGCCCTGCGAATGTCAGAATGCTGTATAAATGTTTATTTTACTATTCTCACATTTCACTCATTTAATGCTGTTTTCTGGGGAAAGGAATCTTAATATGTACAGGGAACCTAACTCAGGAGTGTGAAGGGAGCTGACACCTTCAGTGCTGGTGTCGGTCCCCAGAGGGGAAAGCTGCCCAGGCAGGAGGCTTTAACCCATGGCCACCTTAGTCGGCGATGCGCCCGGTTGGGAAGGAGTCTGTCCACATCAGGGTACCATCTAATGACTAACCCCAGTGACCTCTCCATTTCCTCAGAGAGACTCATGGGAGCAGACAGTGCCGGATGGCCTCAGCCAGCTGGACCCTGTGCCCACCGACGCCCTGCAGACCTTGCCACCCAGCACAAGTGGCCTCTCCCAGCTGGAGTTGGGCAGCACCGCCCAGCACAGGAGCTCAAGTTGGGGTGGGGCCCTGGCTGGGGCTCAGTCCTATTCGCTGCATGCACTGGAGGATCTGTACCACACACCAGGGTACTCCACACCGGCACCATACCCTCTCACCCCTTTCACAGCAATGTCGAATGACCTACCACCCAAGGCAGTGCTCCTCTCCCCAGACGAGGGGGCAGACACCTCTCCCTTGCAGGACCCTTCTCCATGGACCAAAGAAGATGGGAACATGGTGTGGGGGTCATATGAATGCCGCAGAGCATATTGAGGGGTGTGCTCAAGAACTTCTGTGCTTTTCTTTTTAACATGAGTTCTATATTCTACAGATTGTTTTTGGTGTGACAGCTCACTCAGAACTGGGTTTTCAAGATAAGGTGGCCATTATGACACTTTTTGCTAATGAACAATGGAATTTATTTGTAATATTCCCCAATGTATCGGGTACAATATACTAATGAGAAACCCTAACAATGAGGTCTTTTTAGAACTTTAGTAACCCAATGCATTCTGAACTGTTATCTTTGAAGTCTCATTTTTGGCACTGATTATTTTCCCTCAAATTACATTAAAAAGTTTGTGCAGATCCATAAAACATATTGATTTTTCTGTTCAATTTTTTATGTACTCTTTATTATATTTTTTCCGTTACCACTTGGTCCCCTTATACCTCCCTCCCCGCAGCAATCACCATACTGCTGACCATATCCATGCGTCCTTTTCCTTTTTGCTCAATCCCTTCACCGCTAACCTCCCCCTCCAAACCCCACCAGCTGTCACAATGTGTGTTCCTAATAAAGAGAATACATAGGATACAATGTAGATTAGGGCATGTAAAACTACTCCATATTATACCATGGGACATTAAGCATTTGTTATATACATTTCCCTCCTTACAGTGGCTTGTAACAGCCCAGTAACAAATACATCATCATATATTAATGCTTTATTGTCATTAATATAAAATGAGGTCAGGAGACTACGGCTTCATAAATGTAGTTTTGACTCTTCCTTAAAGCCCAGGATGTCCAAAAATTAGGCTAATGCGAAAAACAATAAAGGCCAAAATGGGTTGATCAATGGTTGCCACAGTTAGCTACATTACCTCTCTGATGGAATAAACCTGCAGTTATCAGAGTTGATTAGTAACTGGGCATTCTGTGATCAAATAAGAACAAATACATGGTAAAGAAAACAAAGAGAGCAGGACTGAGCTTTTGGCAAGAAACAACAACGCAAAACACCAAGAAGCGAAGGGTCTTCAGGAGGACATATTGTCAGGTGTGGGCCAGTAGCATTACACAGGACATCTCCCATTTAAAGTAAGATGTTGCTGGTGGCTCATTGGTCAGAATCACACAGCTCTTTCTATGTATGAATGAAGAAACTGACATCTGAGGCAGTCATCTCTCTCATACAAGTTTGATTAGTGTGGATTCCTTTGCCAATTAATTTCCCAGAGTAATTTCCACCAAGCAGTGTGCCTGTTTGTAGGCCATCTGAATGCCTCCCACACAGTTTGACTTTGCAATGCATGAATCACAGTCCACAGGTTATACCCACACTCTTCCTCTTACCTTCTTACCATGTTCCTTTATTCCCTTAACCCATTTTTCTGACTCCTCTGGTCCCTCCTGACCAATGCCTTTTCCCTCCATCTCCTAGGGATCCAATGCTCTTGTTTTCCGCCTGGCTGTCCAAAGCCCTCGAGAGTCTCCATCCACCACATCCCTTGTCTACCTCAGCTAGGTAGGAGTCCAAAAAATCAAATAAAGATATTAATGAACACTTAGAGGTGAATAATTGATCTTACTCCTTCTCCAGGCCTTCAAGAGTATTTTCTAGTTAAGCAAACACACTCCTAATATATGGAACACCACTGAAATGCTTGGGTAGAGTGACTTTCCTTACCTCACACCCCTCAGCAGCATTCGTGGGGGGCATCCCTACTGGAGCAGATCTAGGAGCACCAGTGGTCTTGGCCGCTGAGCTGCATTTTCCCAGCCCCACGCCTTCCTCCTTCCCCCCAGCCCTTCTTCCTACCCCCTGCTCTTTATTTGCTCTTCAGTGGATTAGGAGCAACTTCTACTGTAGCTGCCCTTTAAATCCACTGAGATTTGAGACCTCAGTCCTGGTCCTCTCTACAGATTTAGGAGTCTTCATCATGGACTCTCATTTTTCTAGATTGGTTGTATAAAGTTTATAATTACAGTCATCTGTGTACCACCTGTTACTAAGCAGCATACACAAGAATAGCTGTGTAAATCATAAGTATATCTCCACCTCACTCTAACTTTTGTTTGGTTATAATGCCAAATGGTAGGCACACTCATTTCTCTCAGTTCACTGCTATCTTCTCAGGTATCATGTTCATCCCTGCACAACCGAAGCTGCATTGGCTGTCAGGTAAATGCTGCTCAGCAACCAATGGTGTCTACATTCTTAAAGCATCCAAGCCCTTTCATAGTTTGACAAAGCTAATCTGGAGAAAGAAGTCATACACAGGCCTATAGTCTATCTAAGATTCATTTAAGTTTTCTAGCCTAAAGGGGATGAGGATGGGGAGTGGTTCTAATATTCCACATGGTAAATGATTTTTAAGAATGCTATTTAGTTTGACAGTGTGCTTTCATATTACAGATACTACATTAATTCTTTTATTGTTCCAGGAATTTACAATACTTTGTTAAAAAGTGAAACCAAGCTCAAAAATTATGACAGGGAAATTAATTATATTTTCTTATCCAATTTACCATCAGAGTGCTCTCCATTTCCTGCTGCATCTCTTCATAATAATGCACAATGCCAGAATTTAAAAAAAAAAAAAAAGCACATTCTCCCTCCTTTTCCTAAACCTGCTGTGCTCCCACTCACAGCTTTTCTGGGGAAGCCAGAGAAAATTAGAGAGCTTGGATTCAAAACACCATCTCTTTCAGGTCCTTGAAGATTAAGCAAAGGTGGTGACCTCAAGCTCAAGCTCAAGCAAGCTTACTAGATAATAATGTCCAAAAAAAGTTGAAAGCAAAATTTGCCTATACAAAAGCTGCAATATAAAAAACAATCCTCCCATAAACCACAGGAAACAGACATCACAGTAGTAGTTGAAAGTGTTTGTGTATCTCTTTATATGTTATACTAGCCCTAAAAATGAGAGACTAAAACCACATCTTCACCTTACTTATTTAATAATGAACCTAAATAAGCATTATGACTTACTACAGCTCAATTAACAACACAATATGGTAGTACTGTCGTGGTCGGGGGAGAAGTGGGGAAGAAGTACTTTATTACTTGGGTACTAGAGAATGCTACAAGAAATTACACAAAGTGCAAAGAGTTACTAACCTCAGTAGTAAAATATATATTTACATACATACATGCATGTATATATAATATAAGTATTACTAGTAGCTTTGTGACCCACTATTCTATATGCAAATCTAAATAATACATTCATAAGAAGTGAAGCACTAGTTCTATTTCAAGAACTAAAACAAACAGATTCATCAATATAGGGAATAAACTGATAGCTACTGGAGTTGATGGGGAAATGTATGGAAGAAAAAGGTGAAGGAGAACAGGAGGTACAAACTTCCAGTTGTATAATAAATAAGCCACAGGGATATAATAATGTACACCCTAGGGAAAATAATAATTTAATAATTTTGCATGGTGACAAATGGTTACGAGACTTATTGTGGTGATCACGTTGTAAGGTTTATAAATGTTGACTCACTATGTTGTACATTTGACACAAATATAATATTGTATGTCAACTATACCTTAATGAAAAATTTAAAAAGAACTGAAAAGAGAATTGATGTTCTAGGTTTAAGTCACCTTACATTATAGTGATTCTACCAATAATACACCAAAATTATATTTTCTTTAGGTTCTATTATTGGGTTCTGTATCAAGTATCCTCTCGATTCAAAGCAGCATGACACTGTCCCTCTTAGACACCAAATTCAATAACTATTGAGTCTAGAAAGCTCACAAACAAAATCCAACATTCCAGGACTTCCAACCAAGATGAAGGCACAGGTAGATATGCTGAGTCTCCTTTCACAACTAAGAAGGAATATATCTACTCAAAACCATTTTTTAAAAAAAGCAAAACATCCAAAAAATCAAACTGAAGGGCAGTCCAACAAAGGAAAAAGGTGCCACCACACCCCATCCAAACTGGTCATCCGGACTGGCAGGAGGGGTGGGGCTAGAGAGAGGATGAGGTGTGGTGGCATCAGGGAGTGTGAGAGGCCGCTGCTGCAATGGCACCAGCAGCAGCAGCACCTTCAGCAGCAGCACCAATGGAGGCAGGAGCAACTGACTGGGAAAACCAGTGGGGGTTGGGGTGGCAGAAAAAACTGCTCATCTCTTAGCAGAGTCCGTTTTTTAGTGGAAAAGGGGTGAGTGTCAAGCAAGCAGGATTGTTCCCTCTCAGACCCCTCTTCCACATATAGCACCAGAAGATGGCGAAACAGGTTCCCAGCACTGAGGAATACCTAATGCTCTACCTCTTACAGCATAACAGGTGCAACAGCTCTACCTAAGGCACAAAGGCAAACACAGGGGCCTGTCCAGTTGAGGAGATAGAGAAGTATGGCCCAAAAAGGGGAACAGATTAAGGTTCCAGTAAGCAAACTAAGCAAGGAGGAGATAGCCAATCTAACAGATGAGGAAATAGCCAACCTAACAGGTGAAGAAGTCAAAACACTGGTGATAAGAATGCTCACAGATTTGACAGTCATGCTTGACAGGACAAATGCAGAAAGTAAGAAGCAAAGGCTATGGAAGTGAAAAATGAAGAAATATCCATATGAAACCAATGGTGAAGGGAAGGGAACCAGGGTTCAAATCAACGATTTGGAACATAAAGAAAACAAACAGTCAACCAGTACAGAATGGAGAATCAAAAATTGAAGAAGAAAAAAAATGTGGAGTGACTTAGAAACCTCTGGGACAACTATAAAGTGCCCACATCTGAATCACAGGGGTGCCAGAAGGAAAAGAGGAAGCACACAGAGTTTTTAGCAAGCTAGACTCAAAGAGGACCAGACCAAGACACATCATAATTAAAACTGCAAAGATTAAAGAAAGACAGAATCTTAAAAGCAGCAAGAGAGTTGCCTACAAAGGGGTTTCCTATGAGACTATCAGCTGATTTCTCAAAAGAAAGTTTGCAGGCAAGAAGAGACTGGCAAGAAGTATTCAGAGTGATGAAAAGCAAGGACCTACAACCAAGATTATTCTAGCCAGCAAAGCTATCATTTAGAACAGAAGAGGAGATAAAGTACTTCTCAGACAAGGTAAAGCTAAAGGAGTTCATCACCAAGCCATTATTATCTAAAATGTTAAAGGAACTTATTTAACAAACAGATTAAAACTATGAACTATGAACAAAATGACAACAAATTCACAACTATCAACAACAGAATCTAAAAAGCAAAAACAAAAACAGACGAAGCAAATAATCAGAATAGGACCAGAATCATAGGTATGGGAATCATTTAGAGGGTTATCAGCTGGGGAAAGAGGAGAAATGGGGGAAAAGCATATGGATTAAGAAGCATAATTGTAGTTCATATAAAGGAACCATGGACATGGACAACAGGTGGGATTGACTTTGGGGGGAATGGGTGGGTGGGGAGCAAAAAGGGGATGGATGTAATACAACAACAATAAAATAGAAAAAAAAAAGAAGCATAATTGGTAGGCTCAAAATAGACAGGGGGATGTTAAGAATAGTATAGAAAAATGTAAAGTTAAAGGATTTACATGTACAACCAATGGACATGAACTAATGGAGGATGGGATTGCAGGAGGGAGTGAGGGGTAACTAGGCAGAGGGGAGCAAAGGGAAAAGAAATTGGGACCACCGTAATAGTATAATCAATAAAATACACCAAAAAATATGTATCTGACATTTCAGATAAAGTTATTCTTTAACCAGACTAGTCAAGAGGCAGAGTCATGAATGGCTCAGCAATGTGTCTCCGGTATCTGGCTTAGTGCCCAGCATATTGTAGATGCTCATAAAAATCTTTGTTAAATTGAACTAAAATTATACTACAAAGATGAATTATTACTTAGACCCTGATTTTGTGGGTGACAACTTTCTGAGACAAATCTCCCCCCACCCACCATGTTTGGGATTTAACATTAGCCATATTCTGCAAACACTCACAGTATTTGATATTGGGCTTTGGTGGTAATATATTTTTAAAAATTAATTTGGTATTTTTAAATGTTTCTAAGAACATGACTGAAGATTTGAGGCAGAGCAGAAAAAAATGTTTACATATTCATTCTGCGTCCATATGTACTATAATGTTAAGAATCATAAATAAGTTATTCAATTTTTGGTATCATCTATAGTGATTAAGACAAATATGAAAAATAGATCAAGAACTAGAATCGCTGAAGATCACACTAAACGAGTGAAAAGATCTTCTGTAATTATCTGTAAATGATGACACCATGTTGTCTTTGATGTTTGATGGAGGCATATCCTCTAATCCTAACCTCTGATAATAAAATGTGTGGATTTGCAATACCCACCATCATTGTCAGTACATTGCAAGCCAAGAGGCAAGATTCACAAAAAATTTTAGAATTCCAAAAGGGGAAAAAATGTGGACAAAGCAAATAATACCTAAGACGCAGAGTTTTGCATTAGGGAAATTGCTAGATGCCCCTACTAAGCTCCTCCCTAACCAAATACCTCGAATGAAATAATCCAAAATTTAATACTCGATGAATTAACTTGGTAATAAATGAAAGATCACTCAACTGCATTATATCAACTGTATTATATCTTAATATTCATAGGCTTTTATCGTGGTAATCTTAAGGTGTGTTATATGTGACATATATTGCATAATTAAAAACATTTTGAATAGAAGATGAACTTTTCAAGCAGTGTCTGATGGTATTTCCCTTATTTAAATGATAAAGTATCAAATGCTCTTTCTGCATGGCAGCCTCTGAAAGAAAAGTTAAACCTTTGAATATGTTTTATTGGAAGAGACTGACTTACCCTAATCATTCAGTAACCCCTACCTAACAGTCTTCCTGGTCCTTTTCATATGAACCAAACATTAACCCTGGGCCCAGTAACTACTTATTTTCTCCATGTTTTTGGAACTTGATATTTCCCACAAGGTTTGGCAACAGTATCCCAAAGTCAAAATGACAAAAGAATTTTGCATTAATAGAGGTTAGAGCTGTAGTCAAATATGAAGAAGATAAACCCCTCCTTTTCCTTTTACTGCAAGTTTTTTCATACTTGTGTCTAAGCTCAATAGAATCTACCTTGGGGAAACATATGGTGGTCTGCAGTGTTATTTGCATACAAAAGACTACCAAAAGTTGAGTTTAAATAGTTAATTTGAAACTTTAAAAAGAAAAATGTACTCTATTCCCATTATTCTTCATGCTGAGTGACTTTATGAAGGTCAATGACAAACTAAAGGGTTTCTAAGTTCCGTGGTCCAAAGTCTGAAAAACTCTTAATACATGGAGAAACTACAGACAGGGAACCTCAAAAAGAAAAGCCTTACCCTGGCTGGTGTGGCTCAGGGGACTGAGCACCTGCCTACAAACCTAAGGGTTGCTGGTTAAATTCCCAGTCAGGGCACATACCCTTGTTGCAGGCCAGGTCCCCAGCCAGGTCCCAAACTGGATCCTAATGTCTCAGAATATTGTCAAGTCAGTATGCTAAGCTGCCTTAGTCTTTTCACACATTCTGATAGTAAAACAGATAGTAAACCAAAACACTTCCACATCCTCATACACGACACAAACACGTGTGTTTGCTCGTCCTATAGGCAATTTTCCATTGTTGTCATAACGCATTAGTGGGCCATTAAATTATCTTAGTGACTCCCAGCCAACATAGATTTTTCATAAACAGAATGAAATGGAAAAAATTGAACAGAATAAAAAAATTCAGAGTGCCTCATATGGATAGGAGTACACTGTCTCATGAGAAATTTGTTGTATAAATATAGGCAGTGTGTGAACATGAAAAATGAATTTCTTATTGTAAGTTGAAGTTGAAAAAGTTTGAAAGCCTGTGCTATAAAAAAGATCAGGGAGACAATGATAGTAAGAGGAAAACCTTTAGTGTCAGACGTATCAAAGTTTGATTCCCAATACTGCTCAGTAACCTTGAGGATGTTGCTTACCTTTCTCTGTGTGTTCCCCCATTTTTGAAATTAGGAGACTATACCATATAGTGCCTGACATCCCATGAATCCTCAATAAATGACAACTTTTAAAAGTCTCTTGTGAGAAACATCCAAGTTTATGGGGTCTCAGGGCCAACCTGGTTGTTCCAGGCCTCAAGGCACATGCAGATCTGTGGGAGGATTCCAAGGATATATTTAGAAAGAGTTCTCCCCTATGCCCACAAGCACGGTGTTCAGCTCTTGAATACCTGAGCTGGGGTCTTCCAATTATAGAACCAGCAGAAATGAAAAATCCTTGATGTTGGACTAAAAAATGGGGACTTCTTTCTCAAAATAGGGCTCAGGTCTGAAGAAACCCAGTATAGTCTGAAGTTGCCAAGCAACAGCACTGGAATACCCATCCCAGCAGCAGGTGCCAGCCAGGACACAGCCCCCAGAACTGCTACCATGGTTAAGGCAGAGGTTTTCTGGTGGAAGGACAGAGAGCCCTTCACTGTCCCTACAGAACCCGTGATTGCCAAAGAGATTATTTCTCATCCAGCACTGGCTGCCACCTTCACACGGCAACCAACCATCAGCATCAGCTTCTGTGATGTTGCCAAAGGAACGCTACGGCTTCCTGTCACCCTGGTCCATCTCCACGCGTAAGGAAAGGCTAGGCAGGAGACTGAGCCTGAAAAAGTGAGGCAGCACCTCAGAAGAGGAGAAAACAGACACAGAGAGCCAGGGTAGGAGGCAGGGGGAGGTGGGGGGGAAGCAGTGCAGACAAGAAACAGAGGAAAGCAGCAAAAAGCAGACAGAAAGGAACTCAGAAAAATAAAGAGACCAAATGAAAAAGAGGAAAAAATTTAAAAGCAAACAAAAAGAAAAATTATAAAATAAAAAGGTAGATGACAAAAGAAAAAAATAGTGAAAAAGCTATTAGGACAAGACTCTATCTAATGCCACACTGCTTTCTTCATTTTCCCTGCAGAAGAAGCGTGCCCAGGCAGGACACGGCAGAGAGAAAGGAAATAGGGGCTCCCTGACCTCAGGTTCTTCCCCTTTTCCTGAGTCTGGTCTTCAGCCTGACTCCCAACAGGGAAACGCAGGACACAGGCCCAGGGGCCTTTGGAGGAAGAGGCTCCAAGAGCTGTTATAGATGCCAGCTGGGCTGGAGACAAGCACACCTGTTCCTGCCCTCCACTGTGAAGTGCCACCACAGGTGTTCCCAGCCCTGACAAGGCTTCCACTGCCAAGCAATTCCTATCCATCCCAGACTCTGGTGTCTTGTCACTCCCAGAGAGCCCTGTTCCTCCATTGCCTTATGCTCCACCCTACCATCAGACACATCTGAGGGCATTCAGATATTTTTCTGATGTCTTGCGGGGCCCAACTCCATGTTCCTGACCAAGAACTCAGGGAACACCAGCAGAAATCTTCCACCGTTGCCTGGCCTTATGGGAATGTCTGGTTTGTCTGTAAAGGGAATCCCACCATGTCTCCATCTTCCCGTGCTTTCCCCTTCCCTCCAGGACCAGGAGAGGGTTTGGCCTGGCACTCTCTCCCTTTCTGTACTCCAACCTTCTCAAGCTTCCAAGTCATATGGAAGAGGCACAGCAAGCGCTCAGAAAAGATGACCCGACACAGCTCCAGGTTATTGTGAGGCGCTCAGGCCTGGACAACCTCCCTGCCACCTTTCATTCCAAAGTGTGATGGTTTGAGTACATCCATGTCTTTTCAGCTCAAAAGGGCAGGGGGCAGGTGTATTATCATTTATCAACACAAGCTCCTACAGCAAACCAGCAGGGATGTTCCATACTTGATCTTAGCCAAAAGGTGGAGAAGCAATAGCAGGGATGCTCTAGAGGGAGAAAAGGGGAGAAGAGGGAATTTCACAGTGAAAAAATCGGTGGTCTCAGAAAATCTCCAGACTTCCAGGCCCAGTGGGCAGCCCCCAGCACCTCAGGGAAGAGTAAAGGGTCTTAATGAGCGGGCATTCTGCTGAAACCCCAGGGTCTGGGGCCCAGACAGAGAGCAGACAAAGGAGGGGTGGGGGGAGCCTGCAGGTGGCCAGGTAGGGCCAGAAGGAAATGAGGTGCAGAGCTAAGGGCTCTGCGGGGCCTCTGGCCTGCAACCTGGGCCCAGAGTGACTCCTTGCTATGCCAGACTTACCGGCTGCCATGTTCTCTACCCCAAATTAAGATTTCTCCCCTTAAAATAGAAATAGGGGATATGGGGGTCAGTCTGCCCAGCCAGCCTGGCTCAGGTGGTCATGAGGGGCAGCCTGAATCATTCAGGGCTCCTGGAACTGCCTTTGAAGCAGAAATACAGAGCATCTTTGAGCACTCCTAGTCTGTCTGTGACAAGGTGGACAAAATGCTCAAAATAGAATAAAAGAAAGGGTCAGGACCCAAAGGGGTCTCACTCCCTGTTTCTCTGGACCCTCTGCAGGGTGCCTGTGTGCAGGATTTCTGCAGAAGATAGTCCATTTTGTTAAGCCTTTGAATATTCAAATTGAAAGTACCGCGCAATCATTGATTGTCAAATCATGGGTTTCTAGAGGTTTTAAATACTTGGCATGAGGGGGAAAAAACTCAAACCTATACCCGAAGGTATAAAACATTAATTCTGTTTGTCTCCTACTCCAGGAACCTGGATGCAGCTGGATGCTTTGTGAAACTAAAAATGTTGCATCTCTGCTTCTCTCCTTGCACAGGATCCTCCTAGGCGCTGAGTCCCTGCAGCTGCAGCATCCAGCCACGGACCAGGCTTCTGCTGACCACCACCATGTCGGGTAACTCAGCGCTTCTCCTGGGGTAGGGTCACGCGGGCCAGGGGCATTTTGGTATGAGTGTATTTCCACGGCTTTTCCTGCATAGAATAGAGAGGCACAAAGTCAGAGCATACAAGGGTGTGCCGGGGATCTGGGACACACTGTGGCCGCTCCCACCCTGCGGCTGCTTTCCAGAGCAGAGGCCCAGGTGCCCAGTTGGCTGCTAAGGTCATCCGCGTACCCCGGCACCGCACCCACCCTCCCACTTTGCCACAGTGGTGACGCGGTGGCATCGCGGCGCGGATTCTGCGCGCTCAAAAGCGGCGGCGGGGGAGTTAGAGGCTCGAGGTGAGCCCAGGACGCGAACAGGGAGTGCGGCTGGGTGCACAGGACTGAACCCTAGCGGTCCCTGTGCGGACCCTGAGTCGCGCCCGCAGCCCGCGGAGCCCCGAACCCAGCGAGAACGTTTCGGGGAGACGCTGGACCGCGGAGAGGACGCGGCCCCCTGTCTCTTCGGGACGTGCAAAGGATTTCCTAGGTCTGGGCGACAAATCGCGCCACCTCCTTTTCTAAGGGGACCCCCTGGCCTCCGGGACCAGGCCTGGGGGCTTCCCACAGTTCAGTTGCGGTCTCCGCAGTGGCCAGGCGAGGCGCTGGCCGCCTGACACCGGAGCCGGCGCCCAGGCGGGTGGCGCGGCCGCCCCAGGGCGCAGGGCCCGAACCCTCCCGGCGGGATTCCCGGGCGCTCGCTCCGCTGTCGCGGTCAGAGTCGGAGTCGCACTGGGCTCATGCGGCCACTCCCGACCCGGAAAGTTCACGCCATGCCCCGCGGGACCTCACAGCCCGGTTGGAGCTACTCACCGCGGCTAGGCGGGGCCCCGGGGCCAAGGCTGCCCGGCTCCCGGCGCGCTGGGGCTCCCTCACCTCAGACCCCACGGCGAGCGCTCCGCCGGCCCAGCCAGCCCGGGCTCCCCCGCCCGCCCGCCGGGCCCCGCCGGTCGCGCCGGCCCCGACAGCCCCTTTGGGAGAGTTGCCTCTCAGACCCTTAGCCAAGTGCGCAATCCTTGGGATCTCCGCCCGGCTTTCCGGGAACTCGAGTCGGAACCTCCGTGTGCCGCGGAGAAATGGCTGCACCAGAAAGGGAGGGGGTGGGGAGAGACGGGGGTAGGGGACAGCCGGAGCGAAACCTACAGGGGGAGGAGGGAAAGATGGAGAGCTGGGAAGGCGAAGGAAGGGGGCGAGGCAGGGAACGCAGAAGGAAAATGTCGACAGAAGAGGGGGACGGAGTTCCCAGGGCCCCGGCCCTTTACTTGGGTCAGCCTGGCAGGGCCCCCACCGGCCCAGCCTCATAGCCTGCCCCTCTGGCCTCCAGTCCAAGAGCACGGAGAGGTGGGAGCCTCCCCGGAAACCACCTCTGGCCTGGTGAAGGAAGGGACGCAGTGACGCTGGGGTGGGTTAGGTCGGCCACGACAGGTCAAAGAGTGCCCCTGCACCAGCCCCTGGCCAGTCTCCTGGCCTATACCTTCTGCCAAGCCAGTAGGCTGGGTCCAGGTACCCCCAACTTAGTTAGCCAAGATGCTTCACTCCCCTAGACTGATCTCCACATTCCTGAGCAGAAAAGCCTGTATGCTATTGATCTAGTAATAGGACCCTACCTGAGGTGGGTGGCCCCACAGATTTCCCTATGTCCTGATCCCCGCTGAGGCTCTGCAGGCTGCCCAGCGTCTCTTCACCCCTTCCAACATGAGAACTTTCAGTTTCTTTCCCACTTGTCTTATTGCATTCTCTTTGTGTTCTCCAAACCTAGAAACCTCGCCTCAGGTGCCATGGTCTATAAAGAGGACTCCTACACCCCAGAATAACACCCAACCTCACACTTGACCACTGACCCAATTGTCTTTCCCCAGAAAAAACAAAGGTGTATCAAGGTGTCCGGGTGAAGATCACGGTGAAGGAGCTGCTGCAGCAGAGAAGAGCTCACCAGGCAGCTTCAGGGGGAACAGTAAGCATAAACCCTTTGCTCACTCCCATCTCTCTCCTTAAGTTAGAGATCTGGGAAGGTGTAGAGGCCACCCTGGGCCCCACCCAGACCTGGCCTTCCTCAGCTGTTCCTATAAATTTGGTGCCCAACATCATCCCAGTTCACCACAGGAGGCCACAAAGCTGTGGCATCTTTGGGGCTCAGGACTGGGGGGAGCCCATCCCTCACTGATCCTAGTTGAGTAAGAAAGGCTTGTTGATTCTATAGAGGGAAAGGAGCAGCCAGCAGGTATCCCTTCAAGGATAGAATCTCTATGGCACAGTCTGGTAACCCCTTCCTCCTCATTCATCTGGAACCCAGCCGCTGAGGTCATTTATCTGTAAATCACACACTGAAAATTCCCAACAGAAAGGGACCGTGTCTCTGCAGAGGAGACAGCTTGGAATATTGAACCACCTCCTTAAGATGTAATTAATGAAGCCTTATGTTGTTCCAGATTATCACTAGATTGATCTGGATAGTCATAAGAGTATCCTGCTACATGCATACATCCTAACCAGACAGGACTTCCAAAAGCTCTCAGGGTAGCAGTAAAACCAAATAAAGTACGTCGGATTATCCTCCAAGAGAGGGAAATTCATCACTAAAAGCCCTTGATTGTACAATTGGTTGTAGATTGGTTTAGGTGTGCATATAGGATCTGACAGCTGGGGCCTGTAGTGCCAATATCAGCATTGGTACTGTCTCAGGCTCATTGGCTCCTGCCCCAGCAGTGGGTTTTGTGCCTGGTGCGGTTTGTGTGCAGGGCACAACTTCACAAAATAGACCTTTGTGGGAAGAGGCAAATGATATACAGGTGGTGGTGAGCACAGGCTCTAGATTTCAATGGGGTGTGTATCCTTTGAACAAGTTATCCTGCCTCTCTTGCCTCAGCCTCTAATCTTTAAACTGGAGATAAGATTTGTGAGAGCTAAATAAGTTATTGCCTGTAAAGCTCTTAGAAGAGTACTTTTCAGGTAGTAAATGTTCCATTAATGCTAGCTTTCATTATTATTTGTGAAAAGCAGGTACAATAAAATTGCAACCAATGCTCGAAAGCCAGTTTTTCAGGAATGTTCATCTGCACCCTTTGCTCAGTTTAGAGGTTCAGGTGTAAGCTTGCTGTGATATGGCCCAAATTACGCAAATTTTATTTATTTAGTTATTAAGATCTTACGTATTATTTTTAGAGAGAGGGGAGGGGAGAGAGGCAGAGAGGGAGAGAGACGTCAATGTATAGTTGCCTTTCGCAATGTATGGTTGCCTCCAGCAATGGGCCTGGCTGGAGACCTGGCCTGCAACCTGGTTATGTACCCTAGCTGGGGAATCGAACCAGTGACCTTTGTGTTCACAGGCTGGCGCCTTATCCACTGTGCCACCAGCCAGGGCTCGAAAATTTCAAATATGATGATGAAATTAGTAACTTTATATGCCGAATTTTAGCTAACACAATAAAACTTCCTTGCACTTGTAGAGAGTTTTACAGTGGTTCTTTTAAAGCATTTTTGCACACTCATTATTTCATTTAGTTCTTATAATAACCAGGGCAGGAAAGTATATCAGGGATCTGTATGTCTCTATTACAGCTGAAGTTCAAAGTCTTGTAGTTACTAATGGTAGAGCAAAAAGTGGAACCAAGGTCATCTTATTTTTAATACACTCATGCGCACACAAAGAAAGCCCACCTATTGGCTCCCTAAATTCATCTTTTCTGCAGATCCAGCTTTGTAGGAGTCTGGTACCTCAACCACCAACCCCTTCAATTCAAAGATGATTATAAATTTAATAAAGCCATGAACAAGGGGACTGGGGAATGCTTCTGGAACAAACCAAAATCATTATCAAGATATTCCTAACAAAATGTAATCTTTCACTATGGAACTTTAGTACGAGGTAAAATTCTGCTTCTGCTGTGCCTGGAAAAGTCCCAGTAGGCATGATGATTTTATTGCTGTTAACCTCTTACAGGTTGGTCTGGCCACTGTTTCCCTGTTAGCTAACTGCAGGAAGGAAAGCAAGGGTTAAATATTTTACTTGTGTATCCGATAAGTATCTGTTCCCTGGAGAAGTTTGACTTATCTAAGTTTTTCTCAATTCCGCCCCTTCCACCCTGCCCCCCAGCAAAAATAAAGCAATACTTCTGAACCAGTGCCTTGCAGAGAGGTTCCTTGTATAGGTTATGCTCCATGCCCTCCCAGCAGGAGGAGTGGCACACAGATGATTTAATTATGGGTACAGTCCTCCCTTGGGAACCAGCAGAAGGATCTGGGATTCCAGGAAAGCTGTGAAGGTATGGTCACAAGGCAAGGACGGCAGATGCCAGGGGATAATGAATGCCTGCTTCTTGGTGTTGACTCTTCTCGATTAACAGAGATGATCTCCCAGTTGTTCAGTGGTTGAAGGGCACCTCTAGGAAGCTTTAAGCCAAGGAGAAAGTTAATTTTATAAAGTATACAAAGCAGGAAGAAATTTATCTTAATTTCTTATAAAATCAGAGTAGTATTCATAATTTGAAATTTTAAGCAGGCAACTGTGAATGGAAATTATAAACTGAAGCAAATATCAGGGTTTCAAATGGTGCCAGGAGAAATTGAGTGTGTGCAGGATTTGTAAATTTGAGTTACAAAAACTTATCTCAGCCAGGCCATATCAATTGGCAAACAGCCCCCCTCACCCACCTACATACACTTCTCTTACCTTTAGGATAAAGGGAAACTTGAGTTGAGTTAGCACTTATCGAAAATATAATTCATCTTTTTTTTAACCATCATTTTTTCTAAGAGCCTTGACCTATTTTTTTTAATTGTAGATTGTGGATTTTTGAGCTGTTTGAAATCTGAGAGAGAGGTGACTTTCACTGTATTCTTGGAGCAAAGTAGAAAGTGAACCCATAACTAGAAAGATAATATCAAGTAGGATACTGTAAATATACCTTAGGAAGATAAGGTGGGGAGGCAGACAAACAAACCATTCCAGGGGAGGAATGGAGTTAATGAGAGCTCTGCAATGAATTTTTAAAACCCACTCCTTCCAAGTCCTTTAGCTCAAGCTGCAGGCAAATATTTGCATGAAGAGCTGGTGAAGAATTCCAGCTTCCTGGTTCATGACATTACAGCATGGATCATTTTCAAAATGAATACCACCTCCTGTTTCAGTAGTGGCTGACTCTACAGCCTCCCAGTGGCTCCAGGTATAGGAGTAAGTATACCCTGTAACCCAAGAGAGGGGTGTAGTGAGCTCAGAGGTGTAGTGAGCTTCCTGGCACAGAATAACAGAGCAATGCTGGTCTCTTTAAACTTTAAAGCCACCAACTGAAGCCTAAATAATAGTAATAATAATAATCCCTAAATTACTTGGTTAGTATAATTATCAATGCAACTAGAAGGTACAGGCTGCTTTATTTAAGTAGTTAAAAGGAACATTCTCTTAAAATTCAAGTATTTATAGTAATGAAAAAAGCAACTTGTCTAAAAATTAGTAAAAAACATACACGGAGTTGAAATAGTTCCTGACCATTAATTAGAATATAGATGAGTTCCAACTTGATAGTTACAGCTTTAAGAAAAAAAATAAAAAGTTTTTTTTCTTTTTTAGTATTTCATAGCTAGTTAGAACATGTGAACATATTTTGAGCCATCAGGATTTAAAAAGTAGGAATTGTGTCCTTTGGGGAAAATAAATTCCTAAGGCTAAGTAGCCAGATAATATAAGAAAATTTTGAGGAAAATAATTGCCTAAGTCATAAAAGTTGGGATTAAATAAATGTAAGTTCTTGTTCATTTTAAATTGAATAGTTTTATAGAAAGGCTATTTATGGAGTTTCTTGAACTGTTATATTTCTGTAATATAAAAATCATTTAAATTAAATTTTCATCAAAACTAATAGCTTTACAATTTAAGAGGGAGAATCTAGATTAGGAAAAACATCCTCCAACAAACCTAAACACTGAATCTAAATAAAATATAATATTGGTTGTATTTAACTTTTTTTGAAGAAAGAATCTGGCTTACCTTAGAGCAGAAGACAACATACTTCACAGCAAAATGTCTTAGCTCTCCCTGTGTAGAACTTTCATTTTGCTTTGCTTTATGGTTATATTCTTGCTTTGGCAGCTATCTGCAGGGAGCTGTGTCCACCTTCCAGATCCAGTTGCAGCACCTTCTTCAGGTTAGTACAGCCAGCATTACAGTTTCCTCAAAAATTCTTTCAAACAGGCATCTCGAAAGTCTTTCAATGCTTGATCCAGGGGTTAAGATAGGCACCACCATTTAATTGCAGTCCAACCAATCAGAAGATGAAAAAGCATAGTGACTCCAGATGGAAGCCCCGTGAGGGAACAAGTGTGAATGTTCCCTTCTTTCTGAACTGTCTATTCTCTGCTATACTCGGTCCCTAGTTTGTTCTTCTCATTTATTCCAGTTCCTCATCCCCAAGTACTAAACTAGACTAAAAGATCAGAATTGCTTTTAGAAACTTATCTTTTTTAGTGTACCTTTAGATGGAATACAGAACATCCTGAGGTCCTAGAATCATGCCTTCGCTCTTGTTCAGCCAGTGTTTAGCCGACAGGGACTTCCCTCCCCTTCTTTTTCTCTCTTCCCAGAAAGCAGTTCAAACAACTGTAAGTTTTCTCAGCCCAATACGAATAACTCTATTACATAAACACTCCTACCTATGCCACTCAACAGCTGAGAGTTTAAAGAGTTCAAATATAAGCAAACCTGCTTATGGTAGGTAGCTCACCACTGAATTTGCCACTTACACTTAACTTCAAAGGAAACTTAAGACTTCAAAAAATCCCTCTGATGGGCACACTTTAAATCTATCTTCTTCCAACGTTTAAGGATAGTAACCACACATTGGGCCTATTAATACCAAAATGGAAAGTGAGTCATGGTTTCAAAAACATTCTTCTTTGGTGTTTAATAACTTATTTTCATTCCATTATTGTGTTGACATGTTAACTAAGAACATATTTTTGCCTTTTGTAATTTAGAACAAGTAGTGCTAATGTGTCTTTATGTTCCTGGTTCCTATTTATAATTTACCTTGCCATTTATACCACTCCTCAAAATTGAAGTTACTGAGCAAGTGTGAAAAGTTTAGGAAAGTAATAACCTTAAATCAAGAGAGTTATTTCACATGGTATCAGAAGTTTCCCTAAAGCCGCAAACAACTCTAAGCGCTTTCTGAGAGATTTACTTGCACTGCTGAATGTGGGTGCTTTTTATGGTCCAGGAATGCGGAGGCTTGAGCCGTTATTTGACTGCGATAGACACAGATTGGATCACCATCATTTTATTTTAGCCCTAGCCACAATCACAGCCAATTTTCACTTTATTAACCAGGTGCATTTCAATTAGCTAAAGCAACTAAAAAATCCCAAGTGCCTGACTGTTTACTTTTCTGGCACTTCTTAAGCTTTCTTTTCCCTTATACATAGTAAATATTCAGAATATAGAATAGAACTTTATTCAAATCAATAACTGCAAATTTGTTAACAAAAATACCTTTTTCCCTTCTCATCTAGTCTATTTGGAACCTGAATCAATTTCTTCCACACCCAATTATTTTCAACCCAGAGAATTTTCCAGCTGTGCTTCTTGTGAAGAAAACCCAAGCTACCTTGACCAGATCTTGGATTCCTGTCTTCAGACAGAGACACACCCGGACCCTTTACCCATTTCCATGCAAAGTACTCCACACTCTTTTCAGGACGGCTTCCAGGCTGCCCCTTTCTGCTCTAACCAGAGCCTGGTAATTTATCTTTGTTCTTAACAAAATCTGTTTATTGTTTTCTATGGGGTAATAATGCTTTGTAAGAATGTATTATCTCATCTTGTGAGAAACTGTACAAACACCATCAACAAGGAATCATCCAGGAAGCAAGCAGAACCATTTACAACTCAGTGGAGGTAGAAAGAGACGCACATTGCCCAAGTTGCTGTGCCAAGTTGGTGTGTGGCAATAAAAAGGTTTCCTGGCAATATACGTTTAATGGTTTTAAACTATAAAGTTTTAAGACATCTACTAATTGGAAATTGCTGATTTAAACAATGGCCCTTGGATTTGGGGGTCCTTGAAAATGGAATTAAGGCTTTACCTACACAATACCAAACTATCATTTTGATAAATGGGTTTTATTTTATTTTGACATTGAATTTGCTTTATTAACTTTTGTTTTTTTATGGTTTGCTTTAGGTATAAAAGCACATTTGGGTCTGAGATGGTTGATAAAAATGGACCTTGATACTTGAAAAAATTTGGATGGTCTGTTCTAGATGGACCTCGAATGTTTGAAAAAATGCAGTAAGCTTTGCATTAGTAGGAGGATAGCAGTTGCTTAAGATGTCTTTTAGATACTCGGGTATTTTAAACCTTAAAAAGTAAGTTTTTTCAACGTAAATCCTTTTTTATTTGGATTCATCAAAAGCCTGTGTAGGTATCAGACTAAATTTTAAGGTTTCAAGGAGATAGGAAATCAACTCTACAGAATATGCATACAGGGCCCCCAGTCTTCCAGTCCCAATCGGTTTCAAGGTAGGCTTTCTGGGTAACAACTGTAAACCTGCCTAAGGGAAAGCAGAAGGTACCTATTTCCCCAGGGGACAAAACTTTAGTGACTGTAAGATTGGTTTCCTATCCTCGAGTCTCCCAGACACTGGATCATTGAAGGTCCCAGTTCTACCTGAGTATGTTAACCTTGTTCTCACAGCCAAGGGTGTGGAGAAACGTTGAAGGTGCCACCTGCAGCTTACATTGTGCCTGAAGCTTATACTGTGTGTGGCACACAGCAGGATCTGATGAGCAGGTGACTTGAAGCACAATGGGATTTTGTGGTTTAAGGACAAAGCATCCTCTAAAGTATGATTATAACAAAGGAAGCCAGTGAAGCAAGGCAATTTATTGTTGGGAAAAAATAGGTAAATATAGAATGTGGTGTCATGAAATCATGCCATCAGCAAACAAAATTACTTCTGCAGACTTGGGTTAGGTTAGGTGTTTTGTTTCTTTACCCCTAATGTTCTTACTCTGAGTTATGAAATCCACTCTATTCAGTCCTTTTAATCCTATCTAAGTTCTCAAGCTCTTTGTTCCTTGGTTTTCATTTCTCCAGACCCCAGGATCACCTTCAGATTCCTCCACTGGCTCCTTAGACTACAGTTATTCGCCAGCACATCTACCTTCATATGCTCCAGAGAATTACAATTCTCCCCCTTCTCTGGATACCAGAAACTGCGGCTATGCCTCCGAAGACTACTCCTACCCTCAGTGGCCCTCGAACACCCAGAACGACTGCTTCTTCCCAGCCCCCACCTCAGGCTGCTACTGTGTGTCCTGGGAGGCAGAGCGTTTGGCCACCATCAGAACATCTGAGTATTTTTCCTGCTCTGGCACAGACTATGTGAACTTGGACCCCACAGCAGCAGCAGCCAGTGATTTCTACACAAGGGAAACAAACTGTGACATCTGCTATAGTTCCTAGAATTTCATTCATTTGCAACATGGTGTGCATCTGTCTGTTCTTCTGCCACACCAAAGGACAACTTGAAACAGGCAAGTTGTTAACAAAATACCACAGGTGCAGTGTACATGTCACCATTTTCAGTTTTCTGACACTAACTTAGACATTAAGATGAGGTCCTCAGACTGGGTATCTGTGCCACTCCTATTTTGTAAGTGTACAGCTAAAAGTTTTGTAGGAAACATTCAGTTGTTTTACTTTCTCATGTAATAAACAAATTCTAATTTTTTTACTAATAAATAATTTTGTATTATTAAATGTTGACTGACTTTTGGAAATTTTCAGTAACAGTTTCCAATTTGTTTGAATAAAGTCAATTACTTCTGGAAATCACTAATTTTCAATAGGTTAATCTCACTTATTTACGAATTTAAAATTATTTTAAGGTGGTGAGGTGCCTGGGCTGGAGAATAGACACAGCTGTGATGGCAGAACAGTGAAAGTCAGCCTCACCTCTAAATAAAAGTGTATGTATCATCTTGGAGCAACATCAGAGAAAGACATTTAAGAATCATTAGTTTCCTGCAACATTAGTCAATGAAATATCAATATGATCATAAAAGCACATCTTACCTACAGCAATGTTAACTTGTAGCTAATTCTTCTTTTACTTCCAAAGTTCTGTTTTGTAAACTTCCTGGGCAAATATTTGATCTTTTTCCTGAGGGCTGCCTTGCAGTTGATGCTTCACTAACTTTAGAATTTGTTGCTACCTTATATTTCTGACTTTCTGCTTCAGGTCCTTAAATACGCATCACTTGTATTTATAGATTGGTTTATAGGATCATCTGTGTTGTTTACACCTGAATTTCAGAATTTAATTTTTCTGATTAATCATTTCAACAAGCCTGATCATGTTTCAAGGTGAAGAGAGTTACTTGAGCATTACAGCATATTTTAAAATCCCATTTGCTGAGAGCACTGAGGCACAGGACACAGTCCCTGCCCTAAAGCCTGGGAGGCATTTTCCACATCCCTGGCACAATGCCAGCAATACCGATACCATTGGCATGGGCTGCTTATGCCATTCTTCCTGCATGCCAGAATTGTCTAAGGGTTTTTTTCACACATCATCTCATTTAATCTTTACAACAACATTGGTAGCAAAATGAGGAATCTGAGACCCAGAGTTGTTCATCTGCCCAAGGTCACTCAGCCAATAAGCCCTAGAACTTGGGTCTGAAAGACATCAAATACATGCTTCTGCCTCGCTCTCCAGTGATGGTGTCCAGTTTGAGTCACCATTTGAAAGACTGTTCAGGAATCTATGGACTCATCCCCCACTAAACCCCAACTTCCTCATACACAGAAGTGGGACCCTCTCGTAACTGGTCAAGACTCCCCAGAAGGGCCAGAGCATACACAGTACACAAAGTGCAAGGCACAAGAGCTTTCAGCCTGGGGACCAGGGCAAGAAGCTGGCCAATTGCCACCTCTGTGGGCCTCTTTCTATTAGGGGGAAGACAAGCTTTCAAAGTGACACTGTCCGATTCCCTTTCCTCAAGGCTCCTCTAAGGCCTGGGCAAACAGGACAAGTTGCAACCTGCCTCCTGGGATGGATGTGCCAGGGACACAGAACAATTACTGCCTTTCTGAGATGCCAGTGAAACTGAATCTTTAATGACTTCAAACTAAGTTGAAACTGGCCTGTTGTCAACAAATATCTGTTCACATAGACCAAAGCCCCTGCACACCCTCCATCCTGCCTCCATGAGACAAAAAGCAGAGAACCGGAAGATGCCCTGTAGTTGGCACCAAAATATCCCTTTCTTGAATGTCATTCTTTTTTTTTCTTTTTATTCCCCCGCTTGTATCCCCTGGCTTCAGAGCCAATTATCTTGCAGCTCTAATAGGTAACATTTCTATGACCCTGTTTCTTGTTCTTTCTTCACATGCCTCTGACTTTGCCTTAACCCAGTGTAAGAAAAGATTCATAAAGGAAGTGAGACAAGGGCTAACATAGTTACTGGGCATCACAATGAATAAATCCTTAAACTGGTCTTTGAGATGTTCCTTACATTTGGACTAATAGCCCTGGCACACATTGAAGTGGATGGACGCTGCTCACCCAGTCTCTTAATCACCCCAGCATGTACAGAACTGCTCAGGACCCCTGTAGCAGCAGGTCAAACATCACCACCAGCAGCAGTGGGACAATCCAGAATGCTCTTCCTCAACACAGACCTTGGAAGCCGTGTAAAATACCAATGCCTCCGCCTTGGTGTGAGAAAGCATGATTCAATAAGTCTGTGGGCAGGCCCAAGAGTCTAAATTTGTAATGTATCTAAGTTGATTCAGATACAAATAAGTCCTCTGTCCACACCAATAAGACATAGTCAATGTCTTATTGCTCACTTGTAGGACCTAGCAGCACAATAAGTTACATGGCCTAAGATCTTTCTAGGAGCCAGCATGGTGGGCCTTATCTTAGTTAATGCTCAAACAATCACACAAGATAGGTACTATTGTCCTCATTTTTATTGATGATGCAACTGAAGTTTGGAGAGGGAAAATAACTTATCACACAACCTATAAATCAGGGTAAGAACTCTCCAGCTCAGGTTTTCTGATGCTACAATCTGAACTTCTAATAGCTTCAGTAAACTTTCCAAATATTAATTACACTTGGAGGAATTTGACCTTTTGTTTAAAAGTCACATGCATATCGGTAGCCAGTTCCTCATACCACAGAGACATTTAATAAAATTATTATGGAAATTCAAATGATTGTATTATTCAGAACCATTAGAGATTAATAAAACCAAATGTTAATTAAATGCTTACCATGTGCAAGATTGATTATGTCTTCAAAATGCAGTCAAAGTTTTAAAGGGGATGTAATTTTTGTTTGTTTCTCTTATTTAATTTATTACAGTGACACTGGTTAATAAAATTATATAGGTTTCAGGTGAGGGGCTGTAATTTTTAAAATTTATTCTTTTCCTTCTTTTATTAAATTTATTGGAGTGAAACTGGTAAACAAAATTTCTAGGGTTAGGACAGGTATGGACTGATTTTCAAATTCTCAGGAAATTTAAACTAGGGTGTCAACCCTTCAAGCCTGAGATAGATAAGATGAGACAAAATTGAAGGCAATAAACATTTGGAAACTATTACCTCAAGCAATGGCCTAGAGTGGAGACATCCTGGCAGCCCCATGCCTACAGGTGGAGGTCAGGAAGCAAGGTATAGATAAGCATAGCTGAGGTAATAGAGCCCAGCAGGAGGGAGGGTGAGGAGGGGTTACAGTTGAGGTGCTACCTTTTGATTTAAAAAGTTTTAAAAAGTAATAATCAGGCAAAAGCGACTAAGGCTAAAAAGAGTTAGAATCAAAGCTAATAAAATTGTGACTAACATAACTTAAGCATGACTTACCATCATTTTAAAATCCTGAAACCCTATGTAAGCCCCAGCACAAGCCCTAGTGGGGCTACCCAGGAAAGTAATGAACCCTCACACTTACAGATAAGGGGATGCGGAGGTCCTGCCTAGAAACTAGATTTAGTCTGAGGGGCTAGATTTGAGTGTGGCAGATCGGGGCCATTCAGGGCAAGAGGATTCTGTGCTCTCACAGGCAGGGAAATTTGCCCCACTGCATATGTTCCAATAGGCCTCTGGGCAAAATACAGGGGCTGGAGGAGGGAGGACTCCACTCTAATGCATCAAACTCATTGATGGCAGGAACTAAGTGTCCGAGTAGAAGACAGTTTGTCTTCCTTAATATGAATAGAGAACAGGTGGTTGGTTTTTGGCAAATGTGGAAGTGTGTGTGTGTGTGTATGTGAGATCCAGTATTTGCCACCTGGATAATCAGGAAGAGGAGGAGACCTCCACCCTTTAACCTGTCAGGATTGGACCTGAGTGCCAAAGCTCCAAAGTTACCACCTCTCGCTACCATTGTGAAATTCCTCATTGAATAAGCCAGGTTTTGAGAAGGGCTCTGCTGTGGGTAGTCAAGTCCCATGGCTGCCTTGATGGGAGGAAGTGGTGGGTCCTAGGACCAATCTGGGGGTAGGTGACATTTTCCCTAAAGGGGGGGTAGGGTGAGGAGGATCATGGTTGTGCAAAGAGGAAGGCATTTTCTGAAAGGAGGTCTCACATGGAGACAGAGGATTTAGACTAACAATTGGGGTACATCCTCAAGTGCGCTCCCTGTGAGAGGTTCAGTTTTGGGGTGCTTTTCTTTTGAACTGTGATCACAGCGCCATTCAGCACTGTGTTTGGATTTTTCCCCTCCCAGACTGTAATTCCTATTGTTTCATTGCAACTGTTCAGGAAGTCTGGCCCCAGAAATGTTTCTCCCTTCTACAGTGACCTGCTTCTCCACAATGTGCCCCAAACTTCTTCCTCTATCTGACACGGTGCACCCAGGCGGATGCGTAGAAATCGGCCCATGTGTGGATGCTGCGGCCCCAGCCTCAGCCCTTACTAGCCTGAGGATCTCACCTGTCTTAGCAAATCTTTTTACACATCACCCTTTACTTGAAATTAAAAAATACAGACAAGACATCCATTCACACTCTCACTGGGGTCCGGAACCAAGAAAGCTGCAGTGCATTGAGGGTATCTGGAGGTGGCTGCAGCAGATGGAGCCCTGGAGGCCCTGAGCCCCCTCTTCTGACTGCACCCCTCCCATCTGCGTATCAGTTCACCAGCTGCTGCTAACAGGAACGCGAATGCGGCTGAAGGCGCCAGATTATTGGTTCCTGAGCAGCTTCTCTCTCTGCCAGGGCTTAGTAAGCAGAATTGGACGTAGATGCTGGAGAATCTCCCTGAACCTTTTTCAAATTTCTCTTTTAAGAGTTTTAAGCACTCACTCATAGCCAGTGAATTAAAAAAGGAAAAGCTGAGGTTTTCAATCTGTCCCCAACATTTCACAGTGGGTAAAGGAGTGCTCAAAGCTACAGTGGCCTTGGCAGCCCTCCTCTCCTATGAGAATGGCTGGAGAAGGACCTCCTGGTGGTTGACCCCACCCTGTGCTGGCACACTGCCTCTCCCTAGCTGGGGAGCAAGGGTTCGATGATTAACTGGAGGAGGCCATGAGTGGAGGACATAACTTAGCCTTCTGATCTGGTTAGTCATGCAGAACCTGAGCCTTGGTGTTCCCTCCCAGTCCTCCAGGAGCAAGTTACTTCCTCCTGCAGCAGGAAGAAGGGGACCCAGCTTCCCAGATATTGACTCCATCCTCTCCATGCAAAGTGGTCCAGCCTGTACTTAAGCGCTATGCAGCCAGGCAGACCTGGGTTTGATTCCTGGCTCTATCACTTATTTGCTCTGCGGTATTGGGCAAGTGCCTTAAACCTCTCTAGGTTACAATTGAGTGGCAAAAGTGCATCAAGCAATGGAGTAAAACCTACTCATTCAAAAAACTCTTCAAAATTGGTTTTGTCCTTAGAACAACTTGTAGAATCCTTTTTTTTTTTTTTTTTTTTTTTCTTAATTACTGATCACAGAAGTTCATACCAGGAATCACCCCAGGAAGTCAGCTTTACCCTCTGGTCACTCAAGGTTCTCCTTCATTTGCTGGAGGAAAATAAGATTTTCCTGTTTGATTCACTGGTCTGCCACCTCTAAGGGGTCATTGCATTTTTTTCTAAAACCCAAAGAACCCTTGGTGAACCAGAACTGCCCTCCCCTCTCTCACCCAAATCTGCACCGCATTCACCTGACTGGGGCTTCAGAGCTGTAGGTCAATCAACCAGGTTTTTGAGAATAAAGTTGATTACAGGCAGAGTTCATCAAAGTCAAAACCACAGGCCAATCTAGGATGTAGCTATATCCCTCCTCCCCAAATAATGTCACTGTATAAATACCTTGCAGTTCATGTTAGAGTACTTTTGGCAAAGGCCATGCAGAGAATTTTTACAGGCCCCAGAAATAGTCAATGTGCCCTATCTGCTCCATGGCAGCAGCCCAATGGTACCTCATAAAATTAGCCAACTTCTCATAAAGCATCAGAGTTTCACCCTGAGATTGTTCTCAGAGATATACTATGCAAATATCCAGTCGGTATCACCAAAGAACAGGAATTTAGTTTGGAAAAGCACAGTGGCTGGGAGGCCAGACTGTAGTCTCAAACTGGACCACTGGCCCAGAACTTCTTCGAGAGGCCCCAGGAGAGCCTGGCTGAAGTTTCCAACTTGGGACGTCACATTCCAGTGCAACACCTGTTTCTCCTCTCACTCTGGGCTTCTTAGGCAAGTGATCTTAGGCAAGCCAATTAAGTTATCAAAGCTTGGCTTACTCACCATAATAATAATCTTAATAATGTCAACCTCTCAGAGGTCTGGTAAATGCCAAGGGGAAGAAAGGGTTAAAGTGACATGGCTGTGCTGACCTGAGAAAAGGTCAGAGAAAAGTGAAGACACTTGCCCCAGTTCACACAGTGACAAACTGTGGTTTAAACCGAGGTATCTGGAACATACTGTGTTTTTTCCACAAAGCCCCAGTACAACGGACAAGAAACATCATGTATTTGCACATTGTGATTGCTATAGTTGGGGAATACAGTTGAGTTAAATGCTTCTCAAGTACAGTTTCAGCCCAGCAGAGACCTCTTAGGGGCAAAGTTTTATCTCAATCACACAGCATTTTTGAGCAAACTGGTGGAACAGGATTTCCACCTACTCAAACTCAGCACAAACTCCCTCTAGCCACTGAGGATCTGGGGCTCCTTCGAGGTCAAATATCAGCTTCATAGCACCCTCTTGACTCATCCTAGTGTTACTCTAGAACTCATCTGAGCACTGTTCTAGAACTCAGAATTCTCAATATTTCAGAAGCAACTAACACCATTAAAATAATGATCATTAGTCCTGGCTGGTGGTTCAATGGATAAGGTGCCAGCCAGCGAACCCAAAGGTTGTTGGTTCAATTCCCAGTCAGGGCACATAACCAGGTTGCAAGCCAGGTCTCCAGCCAGGTTCCTAGCTGGAGGCAGGTGAAGGCAAACATACATTGATGTTTCTCTCCTTCTCTATCCTTCTCTGCCTCTCTCCCTTCCCCTCTCTCTCTGGAAATAATAAAATCTTTAAAATAAATAAATAAATAGATAGATAAATAAAATAATGATCATTAATTTTAAGGAGCACCTATCAAGGTGGGTCCAGCTCTTGGTAATAGTTGATATTCAGAATGAAATTGAAGGTAAGCATTTTTTTTTACCATTCCCATTTTATGATAAAGGATGCTGAGGTATAGAGAGTTGAGGTGACCTGCCTAGCCGAGGTCATACAACCAAGAAAGTGGGCAGGATTTAATCCAGGTCCTCTTCCACTAGCACAGTGCTTGTCCTAGGATGTCCTGCCTCTCTCTGGCTACTGAGGCTTCGGTGGCAGTGAGGGCAGCGCACCCAGGACACCTACCCCCCCACCCCCCACCCCCGTGGCCAGGCCAGACACTTAAAAAATGCAAAATGCACAGAACAGGCAGCCATGCAAATGTGTGCACAGCCAGAAGTGGATCTACCCTGGCAGAAGCAGCCCAGGTAACCACTTGGCCATGGAATATGCTCCACCGATAAGAAGGCAAATGCCTGCCACTTTGTGCGGCCACGACGTGGTTGAGTTTCACTGTTGGGCTGTTGCCAGGCAGAAACTGTATGTGGTCTCCATCTGCCAGGAACGATGCCTACAGCCTGCCGGACATGACAAGCCCAGCGCTGTGCCTGGGGCCTCCTCCTGCCGCAGGCATCATTCCTAATGTCTTCCTGATGGACCACAGTTACACAACCTCAGGAGGCTAGACACCAAGGAGCAAAACTCCCCTTTGACCTCTGCCTTTGCTAGCCTCCCCTTCTTTCAAGGTCATTTCAAGCTGCCCTCCACTATACAGACTCCCATGTCAACTCTAGCTATATGACCGTGGGACAGTTACATCATGTCTCTGAGTCACAGTGCTCTTTTGTAAATAAAATGGGGGTAAGAAGTCCACCTCTCAGATCCGTGGTAAGAATTCAGGGATCCAACCCTGTGAAGTTTGGCACATGGTAAATGCTCAGTAAATATTAGGCACTTCCTCATAGTGATGATCTCTTTATCCTTGCATTTCAAATTTTCTTATCACCTGCCTCATTCAGCTTACCATTTTAGTAAACATTGGCTTAGATCTGTTTAGCTCATCTTTTTCTAGCCATGTGTAAATTTTGTCCCCCCGAGAGCTCCTTACAACCAAGACATAAGGCCCATCTTTCTCTTGTCTCCCCATGAACACAGTGCAGTTTGAGACCACAGTGTAACCCTCAGTTGCTGGTGGGTTGGAGTACCTAAGTTTGTTGATACTACGTTAAACAGACAATAACATATTCTGTGAGAGTTTTTAGGTATCGTGTGCTATACTGTGTGATTTACATAATTATGTATTTCATCCTGGCAAAATAAAGCTGGTATTGTTTTTATTTCCACTTAAGTAACTAAGTGTTAGGGTGGTTAAATGAAGCCCATCTTCACAAGGGCAGAAAGTGGGAATGGTCAGGATTTATATCCATATCTGTCCAAGTTCAAAGCTCATGCATTTATCTTAATCCCAGTTCCATAGGGGCCATTTTCTTTTCGACCACAGTCTGTCTCTCTCTCTCTCTCTCTCTCTCTCTCTCTCTCTCTCTCACACACACACACACACACACACACACACACACACACAGGTCCATCAGGAAGGACCAAAAAAAGACCTGGGAGAGGGGCACCCAGAGTTGGCTAATGCCTTCCTCTCTGATCCAAGATTAACCCAACTGCCCTTATTTAAACAATAGCCTGCAACCCACTCCTACTAAACCCACACACAGAAAACAATGTGTCAAAACCAAAGCAAGCAAAAACTTTTCTTCTGTTCAGAATTTTCTCCTTAAATGCTTTCCTCTTCAACACCATAGCCTAAAAGGACCCTCGGGTGGAAGAGATCCAATTTCTACAGAAAATAATAATCTTGCTTTTTAGCAATTAGCCTTATGTCAGAATCTACCAAGAAGTGCTGGCTTTCCAGTGTTAATTTCACCTGTCAGTTATAACTTAAATTAAAACTATTTGCATATTAGCTGGAGGGCTTTGAAATTTAGAAATTCATGTGCTAGAAGTTGAAAGCCGAAAGAAAAAAAATCAAGGAGGCCAGCCAGGGCTCATTCCCGGCAGATATAACCGAAATACATAAGAATCCATCCACCCCAGTGATTTGAGGTCGACCTGCCGGGAGACCTTCAGGGCTGACCGAGTCTCAGCAGAGCCCAGCATCCGCTCTCTGGACTGCTGAGCAGGGAGCCAGGCCTGCCTTTGTCTGTGACCCCAAACGCTGGCTGCAGGCGTAGTAGAGCCTACGGCAAGTTGCTGGGGACCCTCACGGATGCTTCTGGACTCACAGAAGATGGAGCAGATTGTTAGGACCAGTGTCTTAATCAGATGAGAGGTGATTCCAAGGAGACACAAGAAGAAAGATCCTCCTGTTTTATGACTAGCCCTTCAAAATATGTGAGCATCTTTAACTGAACCAACCACAACTTAAAAATCAGTAAAAATTACTCCCATTTTATAGATGAAGAAACCGAAGCTTAGAGAGGTAAAATTAGTAATGGAGTCAGGATTTGAGTCCAGGCCTGCAGGACTCGGAGCAGCTCTTGGGCACTTTCCCCTGGGGGTCAACGGGGGTCAGCACAAGTAGCCTACCGGCATGAGCCAAAGCATTATCTGCACTTACGGCTCAATTGCTTCATCCTGTGTCTCAGGGCAGATGGACTGATAATAGGGACAGAGGTTCAGCTGAAGTGGCCTCAGGGATGATCATTTATCTGGGTCTGGGTCTTGCAACAGTGAATAGTGTCAGGCAGCATAGGCAGGGGTTGGATGCCTGCCAAGGCCAGAGTCCAGGACAAAGGGCAAGCTCCTAAAAGCTCCTGAAGCCACCTCCCCTATCTCCTTACTGGCTTCAGGGTCCCACACTTTACAGGGTAGCCCCTGGCCAGGCTTCATTATCTCTCTCCAGGCTCCAGGCTTAATGAGGATTTGGCCCCTGTCTGACTTAGAAACATGCAGAGGGATGCAGGTGGCCCGCCCAGGACTACCACTGCCTCCAGCCATCCAACACCACAGGTGCACAAAGAGAACATGTTCCCTGGCTAAACCCCCATTTCTCAGAGATGCTAAAGGACCCGAGCCTAATCATAGTAGTAACCAGGCTGTAGCCATGTGTCTCATTTTCAATAGCATAAGAGAGCCTGGAGAAGGGAACCAGCAAGTATGGAGACTCTCCTCTTTGCCAGTCACTGTGCACCTACCGTACTCATCAGCTCTTTCCTGGGCTCTGGCCTGCTGGCCCGCACTGCAGGTGTTGCCTTTGTAAACCTCCTTAATCACATAAGCCACTTTCTTAAGACAAATTTACCCCTGTTTCTTGGAGAACTCTGACTGATACAGATAATAATACCTCATGGGGTTCCTGCAAGAAATAACAAATTAAGATGTGTGCAGTTCTAAGCACATTGATTGGCACCTGTTAAAAGACAATGCATGTCATTTTGTGCTCTCCAGGTGAGAATTGGTGAAATAACTAAAGGTAGAAATTCTGAACTGCCTGAGTCTCAGAGTATGACAGGGTGATGGGATTGCTGATTGTCCTAGGCCTTGCCCTTGGCCTTGGAGAAGAGAGTTTAGGGTACAAACCAACTTGTCCTGGTTTGCCCTAGACTCTCTCAATGTTAGCTTTCAAATTCCCACATCCCTGGAACCTCCCTTAGTCTTGGACAGGCTGGGAGAGCTGGTCACCCTAGGAGCATCACTCTGGAAAAACAGATCTGGAAACTCAGCTCTTCATGCTCCTTAGACTCACTATCTTCGCTTTATGACTTCTTAGAAAACTCAGTTTCATAGAAACATATTTGTTAATTTCACCAAGAAAGAGGCAAGCCAAAGCTGCCAGGCTCTGTGAACTGATAACCTCCCAAGCCTCTCACTCCACTGATGAGAAAACCGAAGCTCAGCGCCAGCGGACTTGCCCCAGGTTACCAACTCCTCAGGACTCCCAGTCCTGTGCTCCATCAGCCACACCCTGGGCTAGACCACTGTTTATGCTGGTTTTGGAGAGGGCAGCTCAGGCACAGGTAAATCCCACACGAAATGATTTTCCTTTAAGGATGGTGATGGGCCAGGTGCTCCTGAGCATGACTGTCAAAGGGTCCTGGAGTGTGCTGTTTTCCACAGACCCTCCTTCCTGTGCCCAGCTACCCCCATGTCTCCCTCTCCCTCTTCCCCTCTACCTCTCTCTCACTTCCTCTTCTCTGTCTTTCTCTGTTCATATGTTCATACTTAGGTCTGTCCTCCCAGGGAACCAGGGCAAGTATCCAAACCTCTCCACCATCAAAGCTGACCTCTGTGGTGTCCCATTCTCTCACTGCCCTGTCCTCACCATCTTCATATGATAGAAAGTCAGCTCCAATAAGCCCAAGGGGACAAGATGCTAAAGTGCTGCTCCTCCTGTGGAATTTCTACCTTGGGTGTCAGCAGAGTTTAGAAGCTGGAGAAAGGGAGACTAAGCTTTGGGCAATGGAGTTGGGCGTAGGGAAGGATGGAAGGGGGAGAGGACAGTTTGAAGAAGCTCATAAGGATTCAGGAGCTCTGACTTCAGTCCCAACCTGCCACACCAAGTATCAGATCACCATGAAACCTTCCAAAAATCAGGTCTACAATGTGAGACCTCTTTGTTTCTCTAGAGTCAAGGATTGCCAACACTGGTCTTACCCACAAGGCCCATGAGAAGGCCACATCTCAGGAGAGCTGGGCCTAGCCTGGCATTTAAGGTCAGTTATCATATTCATGGTTAAATTTACCTAGGTTGTCACAAGAGCCCTTGCCCCCTGGCTTCCAAGCCCACCTCAGTCCCACAACCAGAGTGGACCCAACGGGCAGCATCCTACACTTGTGGGTCCTGTACCTAATCCCTCTTTTCCCTCCCATCATGGTCAGGAAGAGGTCCCTTCACTGAAAGCCCATGGGCTGTTTCTGGAGTCTTGTACAGGGTGTGCATCTCCTTATTTCCCATGCTTCTTATTAATTTTGTAAAACTAAGTTTCTAAGGTTATGATTTAACATCATTGTTTCAGATATATAAAGTGTTCAATTCTGAGAGCACCCATCATGTCCAAGGAATACGATGTTAGAGCAACCATAATTTCTGGACTGTGTGCAGGGTGAACTGCTATGGAAATTGTGAACTTCAGTAACATCCCTTTACATACAGTTGACAACGTGAAGAAGGTGTATGATGCTGATCCTGATGTCGCCGCACCAACAAGGAAAGCACATAAGGTATGCAAGGATCGCACAAGTCCAGGAGATCATCAATGAAGATCCACGATGTTTACCTTGATGTTTTGAGAGAAGTAGTTGTACTGTGGATGAAGCAAGTTGCAAATGGACATCATTTTACCTTCCAGCAAGATGGTGCATCAGCACATAATGCCAAAAAGGTGCAAGAATGTCTCCATGTCAATGTTCCTGAATTCTGGTCAAAGGAAATCTGGCCACCTAGTTCACCAGATGCAAATCCTTTATACTATTATGTACTCAGCGTTTGCGAGAGAAGTTAATAAACAACCTCATTCCAATAAAGAGGCTGTTAAAGCTAAGATTGAAAACAAGATGATGTCCGTAGATAAAGAAAAGTTAATTAAAGTGTGCTCAAGATTCTGAAGTAGAATTGAGTCTATTATTGCAGCAAATGGAGATGTTTTTGAACAATTTAAAACATAATGACTAAGTTTATGTATTTACATATAAGAATAAATTTATTTCAAAATATAACACTTTTGTGGCGTGTTGTTTATTTTATTGAAATTTTGCCAATTGATCGTGCACATCCTGTATATAAATGCATTTCCCTTCCCAACAAAACTTCCTGAGCCAGAGGGACCTTAGGTCACTTGCCCAAGATCCCACTACTAGTGGATTTGAAGCCACATTTGCCCCTTAGGACCACCACCTACTTCTACTTATTGTGAACAATAAATTAAATAATTACCCAATAACACACATAAATTGATTAATTCTCATATGTCTGGTACATTTTAAGTGTCCTATAAGCATTAACTTTTCTTCCAGATATTACTACCTAGGCTTTACGAAGGATGGGGACTTAAAGGGGCCCCACAGCTTTCTGAAGGTTACTCACACCAAGGGAGGGTCAGAGCCAAGATGCCTATGCCATGCTGATAGGAAAATAAAACCTGCAAAGTGAGAGCATCACTACTTCTTTGCATTGTCTGATGGCCTAGAATCCTGCACATCTGCCACATGAATGTTAAAGAAGTTAGGGTTTAAAAGTTAGGTTATTTTAAAGGCAAAAACATCAAGAGTATTTCTTTGATTTCTTTGAATTTGTAATTTTCATAAAAAGGTGATGAATGCCCATGCTGTATTGTTTTCTACCTCTCCTGGGCAGGCCTGTTCAGCTCAAGTTCATGGCTTTTCTGTTTATTGTTCTGTTTTTTCATTGGCTGTACGGCAGTAGTATCCAGCCTTCTGCCTCCAAGAGATGGCACCTGGGTCCAGTCCAGGTGCAGGCTTGCTATCCCTAAACATTTTCCAGGAAGGACATCCCTGAATCTCCCCTGTCTTCATTGCCTTCCCATGTAACCGAGGATAACTGTTGTCAAGTTCTGTGTATCTAAATACATGGTCGTATGCTGAGAGCATCCTAATTAATCCTCACAACCACTTGAGTTTGTGAGATGTCTGTCTGTCTCCTTTTGCAGATGTGAACACCAAGGCTCACAGAAGCTGACCCCTGCCCAAGCAGAAGGCTGTGAAGCCACAGCTCCCACCACTCACTGCCTGCAGCCTGAATGTATGCCCGATTGCTAGGTAAGCCCATTTTCTCTTGTGTTGTCCTCCCTGCAAAAAAAAAGTGTACTTTTTTGCAACATGTGTGTAACAATTGTTAAAAAGTTACATACTTAGTGGTGTAGCCACTTTGGAGCCTCCTTTGTCAGCATCTATTAAAATTTTAACTTTGCATACTCTACCACACAGCAAGTCCACTTCCTCTGCCCTAGAAATATAGTCGCAAAAGTGCACCACAGCCATGTTCGAAGATCTTGGTCAATACATCACAATAATGAAAACTTGATGACAACTCAAATGTTCACCAATTAAGGAATGACAAAAAAAAAAAAAAAAAATAGAAAAAAGAAAACTACAGTATATACACATAAATGAAATTCTAGACAGGGGTAGCAAGGGATGCATGAGCCTGCTTACACACACATGGAAAGGGGCCAAGACCCACTGCAAAGTGAATGAAGGAAACCGCTCAGAATGATACGGATATTGTGAGTCCACGTATTAATGAACAGCACATGATGCTGATGTTTTCTGTGTGTATGTTTACATGTATGTAAATATATAAGAAAAGTTCTGAAATTATATTAGCTAAACTCTGAGCCATTGAGTGGGGGAATGTGACAGGAAATAGGGTATGTTCATCAAAGGGAATTCAAGCCTTATCTGAGCAGTTTCAATATTTTCACAAGAATAATGTATCCATGTGTTACTTTTACAAAAAATTATAATAAATTTAAAATAAAGTTGTTATAATTACGTACATTAGAGAAATGGCCTCACATAGTAGTAAAAGATACAGTATAGACTCGGAGCTTGGCCTTCGCCCTGGCTTGACCAGTCACCAGCTGTGTGATCTTAAATAAGCTGCTCAACTTCTCTGTGTCTTTTTAGCCCCATCTAGAAAAAGAACTTGACAACGACACTTAGCTCAGGGAGTGTAGTAATTGAATAAGGTAATGGACAAAGCTCTTAGCCTGTGCCGAGAGTGTAAGTAGTAATCAATAACCGTTGGCAACTTTCATTGACTGAAAACCCCTGGGGAACTTTGGGTTATGGAGTTGGCAGAAATACTAAATATCCATCACAACTCCAGGATTTCTATTAGGCAAATACCAAGAGTTGTGCCCTGCCACCCCTACAAACACACACACACACACACACACACACACACACACACACACCATAGGAGAGACAATGCAATGAAAGAGCCATGATCCCCAAGAGGGAGCTGGGTGGAGCGCAAGGGCGATAGCACTTTGCTGAGCTCGGACGACGTTTACTGAAGCAGCGCCAAGAACCAGGACTTGAGTCAGGCATCTAATGTCCTGTCCCCAATGTGGCAGATCCCCTTACCAAATCCCTAGAAAGAATCGATTAGAAATAGAAAGAAACAAATATAAGAACCTAAACAGAACATTCTTCTTTCCAGTAAGGCCACCACTCAGTTGGCCCTGCTTGTGCTGGCTGAGTAAACAAAGGGGACAGGGCAAATGGGACAATAAGAGAAAGACCAGTTAGGACAGGGGATCTTTTCACAGAGAGCAAAAGCTGAGGCCCCAGACCCTGCTCCTCCCAGCCTAGCCCAAAAACAAGTCCCCAGCCACTTTGGAGCCTCATTTGTCAGTATCTATTAGAGCTGTGGGGGTTTCAGGGGCTCTATGGCATGGAGTATTTATCTGAATTCTTGTGGCTGAATTTTGGGGAAAATAACTGTAATCTTGACCTTAAAACCTGGAAGCCACAAGTACTTCCCTTGGCATTTAGCCAGAGTGTGCAAACATAGCTCCTGAGTGCTGCCTTTACAGAGCCAAATCCCAGTATCCTGGTTAAATATTGACCAGGATAAATCAAGATCTGCTTTACCCACCTTATCTTGATTTGCTGGGAACCCCGTCCCTGAGGAGCTCTGCAGGGCAGAATCTACCTCCCACAGGGTATACCCTGGAATCCCCTCACTGCAAAGAAACTGCTGTAAGATGTGTAAAATCCAATCCATACTTATCAGCAAATTAAGTTTTCCGAATTCTTAAACCCTAAAATAAGTCTTATTCGGCCACCTGCATTTTGGGGACAAAGAGTAGGAATATCACCTATGGGACTTAATAAATCACTCATTACCTTTCTACCTTGCAGATGCAGGGGAATAGGGAGTGGGAAGGAGTGAAGGGCTGGGAACTGATCCCAAAGCCCGAGGCTGCTCACCAAATTCTGGTTCCTACCAACCCAGGGCTCAGTGGGGCCTGTTAGCCTGCGGGAGCCTAAGAGGTCCAGGCCTAAAGGAATGAATCAGGCTGAAGTGAAATTTCAAAGGGAAAAGGTGATCTATCCTCAGCCCAGCTTGCCTAATTTCATCCCACTGGGCCTTCAGACCATCTATGCCATTGGTACCCCAGTTTCTGGTTGTGTCTCCTTTTGGAACATCCCAAGTCTCTGATCAAGACCCCTGACCTAGCCCTTACACCTGCTAAAAGGGACGGGATTAGCACACAATTTTTTCCCTGGACATGAGAAGGGGGTGGTCCCACAATTCTAGATCTCCTTATGGGCAGAGGCCATCAGGGTCTTCCTCTTGAGGAGGGCTTCTGATGGCTGGGATCATTATGGATAAGGAAGGTGGGATCTTAAGCTCTTAGCACTCCCTGGAGGATGGGGTAGGGTAGGCCTGCCATGCAGGTGTGAGAAAGAGATTTCTGTTCCCCTGACAGGGAAGTGAATCTGATCAGAACATAAATGCACGTGTGTCTATTTGCACAGTGTCCTAGACTCCTCTAGTAGGATCTCCAATTCAAAGTCATCCCTTGTTCCCTTCTGCCCCTCAACAGTCGGCAGAATGTCTCAGTGAAAGAGGATCCCAGGATCCCCATGCAGATGGGACCCCTGATAATTCCCTGATAGAGTTTAGGGAGCAGGGCCACAGGTCTGTAGAATGCTTCAGATAGTCCTCTGTTTAGGTGAGAACATTTAGACACAATCACTAAAAATGCCAGGCCCTAGGCTAAGGGCTTTACTTATGACTTTTGAAGGCCTGTTTTATATTGACTAAACAGAAACTAGAGCAGCAAGCAGCTCACCAAGCCACTTGCCCCTGTCACTCCAGAGTCTAACTGCTGAGGTTCTTGTAGGATGAAATAAGTTAATACTATGAAGTACTTAGTGCAGTGGCTAGCACACAGTAAACACTATATGAACGTTTATTAAATAATAAAAAGCCTGTGGGACCACAAGAGAAGGTGACTTTGAACATCTATGTGACCACGATGAAGGAGTGGAGTGGGGCTGGGCTGGAGAGTCTCTTAGCTCTCTCCGCCCCTTTCAAACTCCCAACCTTCGTCCTAACCCCATGTGGTGAGAAGTCAGTGAGAGTCACCACCAGCACAATTCTCACCCGAGACATAAGAAGGTCTATCTGTACTCTCCTCGTCCTTGGGGCCAGAGAGAAGAAAGCTGTATTCAGCAAGGACTCCTAGGCCAATCAGTCCCCTAAGCCAAAGAGGTAATACAGCTGGCATTTGTTGGCATTGGTGTTGCAGGAGATAAGTGTGCATTATGCAAATCACTTATGCCAGGATTCTCCAGAAATTGCCAGGCCACAGGGAAATTACCTAACTGCTTAACCCTTTCTACCCAGCTATAGAGCAAAATCAGACACTGCTGATCAAGGCAAGGAGCTTTCCAGGACATGACAATCTGACAAATAGAGAGGGTGAGTCTGCTTGGGGCTGGCATGACAGACACACAACTCATCCAGCTGGGTTGTCCTTATAGAGGGTTTGAAGTCCCAACCCTGCCTACCCATACTTCTTGAAGGGGAATAAATTACTTCCAGGGGACTCACTGGAGGTGAGAGGATTCCTTCAATGGGCCTTGGGAGCTCAGGCTCATTTACTCTTAACTGACTAGGTTGTGAGGGTTTCCCAAAGAAGGCGGTATTGGAGGTGAGTCAATAAGGAAAGAAAGAACAGGTCAAGGACGCAGAGGCAGGAAATTCCACAGCTTATCTGAGTCCACAGCAAGTGATTGAAATGAAATGGAGTAGGTAGCAAATAAAGGTGAAGTTTATTTTTTTTTTGTTAGAAAAATCACTCTAACAAAGCTAAGAATATTTAATGAAATCCTAAATTCATGTCTACAAATGATAAAATTCACCACTTGAACAACAAAGAAGCAAAAAAGAAAAGAAAAGAAAAGAGAAGAAAAAAGAAAGAAAGAAAGAAAGAAAGAAAGAAAGAAAGAAAGAAAGAAAGAAAGAAAGAAAGAAAGAAAAAAATTCTCTAGACAGATTCCCTTCTGGTGCATATTGGAGGTTTAAAACCAGAAAGTAAGGGCTGCACAAATACAAACTTGCGATTGTTATTTGCATAGTTGAGCTCCTGGGTCCAGCTGTAGCAGCCATGCCTCAGGAGGACCAACAGCTTGGCCACCTGGGGCTTAGACTACCAGGTAAGAAGCAAGGAAGGTGGGTTCCTCTAGGAAGTGACAGCTTGAGATATCAGCTTTTGGAATCTTAGGGCAGGCAGCCAACCAAAGATCATCTTATCATTCCCTCTGCCTCTAGGCCAAACTATAGTACATACATACAACTTAATGAAGATAAATAGCTGATGCTCATCAAATGTGTTTTTTGTCACTGATGTTCGCAGGCCAGCCCCTTCTTTGATAGTCAGAGCTCTTAATGATTTCATTCACCCTCTGGTGAATGTCTCACCACCTTTATAACAAAAATCTTTTTCTTTAAAGTCAACCTTGAGCCCTGGAGTAGAACTGTGATCATTCATGTCTTTAGATGACAGAAAATGAACCACTTTCTTCACATATACTTCCTACATTCACCCTCACTTATCATGTTACATATCAAACTGGATTTCTCAAATTCTTCTTCCACATAATCTATGAAGAAAAGCATATCATAACAGCCAAAAGCCAGGCATTGGAGTAAGACAGAAACTACTGAGCTCTTGGGAAGGTTGCTTAATTCCTGAAAACTCAGTTTTACCTCTGTAAAATAAAGACAACAGCATCATCTTTCTGTAAGATTGATGTGAAGATCAAAGAATACACAAGCTAAATCTTTTCATAATTAATGAATTATAAATGTAAAATATTATGATATTATTTTATTTATAAAGGAACACCAATACCACTGAGCAAAGGGTAAGCATAATGAGGCTGAAGTGGCTACATTAACATCAAATAAAGTAGACTTAAAAACAAACAATATAACCAGATATAAAGAGGTTCATTGCATAATGACAAAAGGATCTATTTATAAGGAGGGTATAACAACTCTAAAGGTGTATTTACCTAATAACAGAGATTCAACATACATGTGTCAAAATCAACAGAATTAAATGAAGAAATAAACTTACAATCATGGAGATTTTAACATATTATGTTCACCAAAAAAAAAAAAAAATCAAATGTTGGTCCATAAAACAAATCTGAATACATTTGCAAAGATTGCTATCTTATAGAGTATATTCTCTCTCAATGAAATTAAATTGCAAATCTGTAATATTATGACATCTAGGAAATTGCAATATATTTGGAAATTTTAAAAAAACACATCTAAATAACCCATAGACGAAAGAAGAGATTGCAAGGGAAATTAGAAAATATTCCTAATGAGCTACTGATATATAGACAGAGTCCAGCCATGTACTATTAAAAATAGACATTTACAAACACAAAAACAATGTGTTGCATGAGTAGTCACATTGTTGTGATGAAGCTGCCAATCACCAGATGCCCACAGCAGCAGCCTTCCAAATCATCCAAGTAGTTTCTACCGAGGAATGTTCAAGCTTAACGCAAAATTTGATGCAGATTTACTGCTCTCTACTTGCTCAGTCATTTTGAATGCATTGGTCTCACAGTGCACATGCTCACTCAATGGCATCTACCACCCACATTGATTAGTGAGTGAAGTCATCCTTGTGCACACATGAGCATTCCCTTCCACTCTCTTCGGTGGCCAGGTCACATCAATGTCACAAAAACCATTTTCATTACATTAACAATGGTTGGACTTTTTTCAGGCAGACTATATATAACCAGGAGTGATTTTTTTCTCCTCAGGGGACATATGACAATGCCTAGAAACATTTTTGATGCCACAGCTGGGTGAGGAAGAGAAACTAGCATCTGGCAGGTAGAGGCCAAGTTTGGTCCCAAATATTCTACAATGCATAGAACAGCCTCCCACAACAAAGAATGATCCAGTCAAAAATGTCAGTAATGAAGGTTCAGGACCTGAATTAAATATGTCATTAAAAACATTCTCATAGGAAAAAAAAAACAAACAAAACAAAACAACATTCCCATAGGAAAACTATAGGCCCAGATAACTTCACTGATAAATAATATCAAACATTTCAGGAAAAAAAAAATGAACACCTATTTTAAACAAACTGTTATATAAAATGGAGAAATAACACTTTTTAAATCATTTTATGAGGCTAACATAACCTGATAATAAAATCTGATAAAGACATACATGAAAAGAAAAGTATAGACCAATAGCCCTCATAAATATAGACAGAAAAATTACCCAAAAAGTAACATTGTATTGAAGTGAGATTTATCCTAAAAATACATGGCTAATTAACTTTCAAATAATACCTGCCAATGTAATTCACCATGTTAACAGATGAAGGAAAAAGAACCTGCATAACTATCTCAATAGATCGAGAAAGAAATCATTACAAGTTTAGCAACACTGACTTTGTTTTAAGTCAGCAAATTTAAACTAAAAGGGTATTTCCTCAATCTGATAAGGGGCATTCATAAAAGAAACCCTGCAACTACATCATACACAATGGTAAAATATTGAATGGTTTCTCTCTAAGCTTGGGAATAAAGCAAGTTACCTTTCTTTGCTTCTATTCAACATTTTACTGAAGGTTCCAACCCACGCAATAAAACAAGAAAAACAAAAAAAAAGAATCTAAACAAACTGGAAAGAAAAGAAGTAAAATCTCTGCTCAAGCATAAATGATTGCACATAAAGTCCTAAGGAATCTACAAGAAAATAGCCATCAAAAACAATAAATATGTTTAGTAAGATTGCAGAATATAAAGTCAACCCACAAATATTAATTATATTTGCATATATTAGCTGCAACTAGAAAATAAAATTTTAAAATATTTCTTTTATAATAACATTAAAATTCTTAGAAATAAACTTTGAGCACATGTGTAGGACTTGTACACTGAAAGCTTAAAAACCTCACCAAAAGCCCTGGCTGGTAGCACAGTGGATAAGGCACTGACCTGCAAACCCAAAGGTCGCAGGTTCGATTCCCCAGCCAGGGCACATAACAAGGTTGCAAACCAGGTCTCCAGTCAGGTCTGTGGCTGGAGGCAGGTGAAATGCAACCATACATTGATGTCTCTCTCCCTCGCTGCCTCTCTCCCTTCCCCTCTTTCTAAAAATAATGAAATAAAATCTTAAAAAAAAAAAAAAAAAAAGCCTCACCAAGAAAAATTTTTAAAAATCCAAATATAGAGAGAGATACCATGTTCATGGATTAGAAGATGCAATATTTCAAGGTATCAATTATCTACAAATTGACTACAACTTTAGTTTAGTGCAATCCCAATCATAATCTCACCAGTGTTTTTCGTTTGTTTGTTTGTTTTTGTTTGTTGTTTGTTTGTTTGTTTTTGGTAGGAATTGGCAGTTGATTCTAAGATTCACATGGAAATGAAAAGGACCTAAAATATTCAAAGCACTCTTGAAAAGGGAAAATAAAATTAGCTACATTAAGATAGTGTGATGCTAGCAAGATATATCTATTAATAAATAAGAAAAGAAAGTCAAGGAACAGAATCATACTTACATAATCTTTTTTATCTCAACAACAAAAACATTGTACCTTAGGATTCAAGATAACAAAAAATTACCAAGCTTCTAGAAGAAAATAGGATAAGATTTCATAGATAAGATGCAGAAATAAACACCCATATAAAGAAAAACTAATAAATTGTACAGCATCAAATTTAAAAGCTATCCTCATTAAAAGATGCTATTAGAAAAATTAATAGGCAAACTCCAGCCTGGAGAAAAATATTTACAAAACATATACCTGACAAAGGAATCATCTTCAGAATACATAAAAAACTTCTGTAACTCAAAAAAGAAGACAAATTATCCTATTTTTTTTAATGAGCAAAATATTTGAACAGACATTTCATAAAGAACCATATACTAGTAACAAGGAAGTTCAGAACAAAGTGTCCAATGTTGTTAGTCATCAAAGAAATGCAAATTAAAACCAAAGTGAAATAAACCAAATGTTGGCAAGGATGTGAACTAACAGGAACTTTCATATGTTGGAAAGTATAGTAGTATGATAGGAGTATGGTAGTAGTGTAAAATGGCACAACCACGTTGGAAAATGATCTGGCAGTTTCTTATGCAACTAAACATATATCTACTATGTGATCCAGTAATTTCATTCTTAGGTATTTACCCAAGAAAAATTAAAAACATATTTACATACCCATACATACACACAAAGTAAGCCGACTTGTACAAGGATGGTCTTAGCAACTATATTTATAATAGCCAAAAGCTGAAAGCAACAATAAGAAAATAGATAAACAAACTGTTGAGTATATTCACTCAATGGAATACTACTCAGCAATAAAAATGAACAAGTTACTTATATATGCAACAGTGTGGGATGAATACAAAACATTATGCTACATGAAAAGAGTTACACAAGAGAGTGCATAGTATGTGTTTCCATTCATGTTAATTCTGTTCTAAAGTATATTTTATTGATTATGCTGTTACAGTTGTCCCAATTTTCATTTCCCTTTTCTCTTCTCCACCCAGTTACCTGCTCCCCCTTCCCTCCAGTAATTCCACTCCCCTTAATTCCATGGGTCAGGCATGTAAGTTTTTGGCTTTACCCTTTCCTATACCAATCTTAATATCCCCATGTGTGTTTTGTACCTACTACTTATGCTTCTTAATCCCTGTACCATTTCCCCATTTCTCCCGCTTTCCAATCCCAGCTAATTACCCTCCAACTGATCCCCATACCTAGGATTCTGTTCCTGTTTTGATTGTTTGCTTAGTTTGTTTTTGTTTTTATTTTTTAGATGCTGTTGTTGATAGTTGTGAGTTTGTTGCCACTTTAATGTTCACAGTGTTGATCTCCTTCTTTTTTTTAAGTAAGTTCCTTTAGCATTTCATATAATAAGGGCTTGGTGATGGTGAACTCCTTTAGCTTTACCTTGTCTGGGAAGCACTTTATCTGCCCTTCCATTCTAAATGATAGCTTTATTGGCTAGAGTAATCTTTGTTGAAGGTTCTTTCTTTTAATTACTTTGAATACATCTTGCTAGTCCATTCTTGCCTGAAAAGTTTCTTGAGAGAAATCAGCTGACAGTCTTACAGGAACTCTCTTGTAGGTAACTTTGTAGGTAACTCTCTTGTTTTCTCTTGCTGCTTTTAAGATTCTCTCTTTATCTTTAACCTTTGCCATTTTAATTATGATGTGGCTTGGTGTGGCCCTCTTTGGGTCTAGCTTATTTGAGACTCTGTGCTTCCCAGACTTGTACGTCCACTCCCTTTGTCAAATTTGGGAAATATTCCTTCATTATTTTTTCACATGTTTTCAATTTCCTTCTTCCTTCCTTTCTTTCTTTCTTTCTTTTTTTTTTTTTAAGATTTTTATTCATTGTTTTTATAGAGAGGGGAGGAGAGAGGCTGAGAAGGAGAGAGACATCAATGTATGGTTTCCTTTCATCTGCCTCCAGCTACAGACCTGGCTGGAGACCTGGCTTGCAACCTGGTTATATGCGCTGACTGGGAATCGAACCAGCAACCTTTGGGTTCACAGGCCAGTGCCTCTCCATTGAGCCACCAGCCAGGGCATCAATTTCTTGCTCATCCTGTTCTCTTTCTGGCACCCCTATGATTCGGATGTTGGTATGTTTAAAGTTGTCCCAGAGGCTCCTAAGCCTCTCCTTGTTTTTTTTTTTTAATTCCTACTTCTTCGTTCTGTATTGGTTGACTGTTTATTTCTTCCTTATGTTCCAAATCATTGATTTGAATCCCAGTTTCATTCCCTTCACCATTGGTTTTGTGTGGATTTTCTTGTTTCACTTAGCATAGCCTTTACTTCTTCCCTTACATGTTTGCTGTACTCAAATATGTCTGTCAAGCCTGTGAGCATTGTCATCATCAGTGTTTTGAACTCTGCATCTATTAGGTTGCCTATTTCCTGGTTGCTTAGTTCTTCCACCGGAAAATTGATCTGTTCCCTCTTTTAGGCCATACTTCTCTGTCTCCTCAACTTGACAGGCTCTTGTGTTTGTGTCTTAAGTAGAGATGCTGCACCTGTTACATTGTAAAGGGTGGAGCCTTTGGTATTTGTCAGTGAGGAGCATCCTGTTTTGCCACGTTGTGGTGCTTTATGTGGGGGAGGGTCTGAGAGGGAATAATGCCACTTGCTTAGCATTTGTCCCTTTTCCTGGCACTTTTTCCGCTTCCTGTATGGGACTGGCACCCCTCTAGCTGTTGCCCTGGTTGTAGTTCCAAGAGTGGGTGAATTTGTGGACATTCTAGGACCATGGCAGCCTGCTAAACAAAAGGTCTCTGCTGAGAGACTGGCAGTGTCTTCCGCTGCCTTAACCCCCACTGGTTTTCACAGTCAGAAGCAATGAGGCTCTATTTCCTTTAGTGCTGGAACTGTGAGCTGTGCCATCTGGTCTGGGACTGGGATTGCTCCCCAGGTGTCCCTTCCTACTTTCATAATGTGTGACTGCTCTTTCTGATAACCTTGCTGCTGCTGCCACCAACATGCTATATCCTCTCCACCCTGGCTCTGCCTTTCTTAATCCTCTCCACTCTGGCTCTGCCTTTCTTACTTGTCTGGATGAATGTTATTTCTTTATATCTTTGTTGAACTTCCACGTGGTTCAATTTTCTGGTAGTTCCAGTTGTTTTTGGTTTTGAGACACTTGTATTCCTTCTTATGGTTGGGGAGGGGAGAAGCATGTCTACCTATGCCTCCATCTTGGCCATAAATCTCATTTATATTAATTCTACAACAGATAACAGTAATCTATATCACAAGTGAAAATTGATGGTTGCCTCTAAGGAGGTAGAGGTGGAAATTGAGTGATAAGGGGCATAGAAGTTGATGGTAATGTTTTGTATCTTACAAGAGATTTAAGTTACACAGGTGTGCTCATTGAATTTATATGTTTTATCACGTGTAAATTGGACCTCACAATAAAAAAATAAGAACTTTAATCTAATATCAGTTTCATATAAGCATCCCAAAGTATTCAAGACCAAATATACTGACGTCTGCAACTGGTTTTGAAATATACCTAAACATAAGCGAGATTAATGAAATAGTAGAGGGTAGAGAGTTGGATTGGACAGACTTGTGATAAAATAGAAATATAAATGTTCATTGTAGATTCTAGATGGTGAGTATATGAGTGTCCACTATACAATTCCTTAAATTTTTGTGCCCGTTTGAAATTTTTCATAATAAAAAGATGGGTACAAAAAATTAATGCTGGTATGAAATATCAGAACTCTGCCTGGTAACTTCAGAGTATCACCCTGAGGAATTCAGCCCCTGATAAATGGATTTCTCCACTCTCCACTGCATATCAGCCTACCAGCCCACCTGCACCATGGACAGGCTTCTGATAAATCCACATCATTGCACTCAACTTTCCCAGAAGAAAAATATACAGCATTTTCAGTTAGTCTGTGTGTACATTCTAATTTTAATACCTGTGGTTACAAGTATGATAAAGTTTATGACAATTACATTATTTCAGCATATAAAAGCTACTCTTATTCAGACCTAAAACTGGTGCGAAATGACTGCTGCAAACAAGAAGGTAAATTATTTTCTAGCCAGGATATTCTATTTCAATATTAGCTATAAGAAAACTAACTTGTCTTTAAATCTGGTTTATAAAGTGTTTATAACATACCTGTGAGCTGTTTTTAAATTTTAAAAGTTTAAGGTGCAAGAAAAGCTTCAAACTACTTAAGAGGAACTAACATTTATGGAAGACATAATGTAAAATATTACACTAGGCACTTCAATTACATTAACGCATATCTTATCCCCATTCAAACCTAGTTTTGTCTGCATCAAACTGGGTTTTTTTCCACTATGCTTCAGTGCCTTAGATGAGGTACTAAGGATTTTGATATGTGGAAGAGCCTGTTATTCCAAGTGTAGAGCAAGAGCAGAGCAGACTTTTTGAACATTTTTGGCAATCCAATATAGAGTCACTGTCAGCCATGACAGTTACATCAAGTGCTATGTCAAGACTGAAGTAATGGGGTGTAATGGGAAAGTCCTTAGGAGGGGCCTGGAATTCCCCAAACCGTAAGTTTGTCATTGGGATAGGACTCCATCTAGATACAATATGAATGGGACCTCCACCCAGTGTGGGCTATAAGAACTCAGAGCTCTGACCATTCCATGCTCAAGCTTTCAAGCTTGGCTGTACCATGGGTCATGCTCAGAGTCCTGCAGGACTTCCACTCTACCAGACACAGGCCACCATGGCAGCCCCATGGCTTGAGACCAACTGATGCTCACTTCTCCATCTGTGGATGCTACCAGTGACCTGGCTCCCTTCTATGGAGTAAGCTCCAGCTCTCTGTGTATAACCTGCGCGTGAGTCTATTGGCTTATTGAGGAGTTATCCCCTAATGAACCTGGCAAGGTGGAAAGAAATAAACATATGTGAGTGACTCCTTTCAGGAATGCTCCCTTGCCCATGACACTCCATTGCAAATGTGTATCCACTCAAGACTTGGACATGGAACACAGCAGCAGATGCATGATAGTCTGAATTCATTCCTGGGTCTTGGCTGTAAGCTGACAGATCTGCTCAAAAGCTCCTTCAGCATGATGAGGGTCCCCTGTCTACTTTTCTGTCTTCAAGAACATAGACCAGAGTCCATATTCCCCAGAGGTGAATAGGACCAAATGCTGCAACTCTGAAAAAATCCTGACTTACTTCCCTAGACAGAAAGAAGGCACACCTCTAGAAATCCAGGTTGGATATATTATTTAGGTATTTGTGTGCATGTGTGTGTGCTTGTTTCCCCCTAGAACTCTATGGGCTTATGCAGAAGAGATTCTTTTTAGTAAAATGGCTTGCAGATCTCTGTTTAAAGGGAAAGCAAATATGGACATATAAGTCATTTGTTAAACAAAAAAAATCCCTTTCAGAATAGAGAGAAAGAGCTATTTCAAATTATCTCAGTACTATGGCCATACCACCCTGAACACGCCTCATCTCATCAAATAACCTCTGTAAAAACCTCAGATTGATCACATTGTTCCTTCTTCTTAAAGGCATTTCTAAACAAAAATACAGATTTGGAGACTTTAATAATTTACTAGAACAAAATCTTGGGCTAAAATTGACCAGAATATTTAACACATTTTATTTTAATGCCTGAAATGTTCTTATGTGTGTTAAATATATTAGGATACAAAAAAGCGAAGTGAGGCGACACATTATTTGGAAAGTGTCCCAGCACCAGGGCGGGCGTAATAGCTGTTTGCTCTGACACTGTGGTTAATATTAAGAAAAATATATATTTGGTCTTCCTCTAATTACTGGCAAGGAGCTAAAACCCTTGGAATTTCCCAAGAGAACAGAACTCAAAGTGGAAAGGTATCTTTTGTTATGCTAATGAGATGACTGTCGGAAAGCCCCAGTGTAACCAGAAGGTGGAGGCTGGTTGCCAGGGGAGCAACCAGGCACTCTGCTGGCTGGAGCTTTCAGTCTCACCTTTCATGCACCCCACCTGCCCACCTCAGGAGAAGGGGAGAGGGGTCTGCAGTTGACTCTAATACCACTGCACATGATTTAATCAATCGTGCTGATGTAATGAAGCCGCTATAAAAACCCAAAAGGGAGGAGTGAGAAGTCTCAAAGAGCTGTCTGGTTATGAACATGGAGGTTTGGGGAGTGGTGCACACTGGATAAGAGAAAGCCTGGAAGCACCAGGGCCTTTCCCCACCCCTTGCCCTGTGCTGCTCTTCCATCTGGCTGTTAAGTAAAATGTTCCTCTGAGTTCTGTGAGCTGTGCTAGCTAATTAAACCCAAAAGGGAAGTCATTGGAACCTCCGGTCTACAGCCAGTTAGAAGCACAGGCGACAACCTGAACTTGTAGTTGGCATCTGAAGAGGGGTAGGAGTTGTCTCCTGGGCCTGAGCCCTTAATCTATGGGATCTGATGCTATGGCCAAATAGACAGTGAGAGGATAGAGTTGCAGAGTTTAATTCAATTAAGCATTTGTCAAATGGGTGAGTAAAATATCATAAGGAATGCACAAAAGAAGCATGATGGAAATAAAGCTACCACCATCATATCCTTCAATTTTGAAAAGCATCCAGACATCAGCTTGCATAGAATGCTTTTCAGCCATAATACTATTCCTCAGAATGCCTTATCCTAAGAAATGGGTAGATAATACTCCCTTTGACTGATTTGACTGATAAAGAAAAATAAAGATCTGAGCCACCAGGTGGCAAGGCAGATGCAGAACCGTAATGGCAACTTTCAGGGTCCACACACTTGAAGAACAGGCTCAGCACACATGCTGCTGCCCCTACCAACCCCCACTCCCCACCCCATTGGCTGTAAACCACCTGAGGGCAAAGCTTCACAGACACCACAGCAGTATAAAATTGTGAGAATTCCAGCTACAATCTGTGTAATCCATTTAATGTATCTAATTGTGTACATCTACATCCATTCATCTACCTTATCTATATCATTTGAGTCCAAAATGGTATTACTTCATCTACTAGTAAAAACCACAGGGCTTGAAAATCATCATCACCATGAGATGAAAGTTGGGGATACCATGGATTGCTAGAGAACATATGATGATTTTGAGAAGAACACCACTATCTGGATTCTAGACCTCGTGGTCTCCAAGCAACCAGCAGGCTGGCCTAAAATGTTGCCCTTCTCTCTTCATGTCCACCCGGGATCCAGTGCTGACTGAGTGCACTGGAGCACATGCCTGAAACTTCCACATCCATCTCTCCCTCCCTGCTCCCTTCTGCCACATGCAGACCCCCTGCATTACTGCAATCAGGGGTAAAGTCTTTTAAAAATAAAAGTAGAAGTTACCCAGATGTTGCCATGTTGCCAATAACATTGTTAGTTATACGACAGACAAAATGATTAAAAGAATGAACTTTCACTTCTGATTAAGATAGTTGAGGAGGTAAAGGTGGTACGCTCTTCCTCCTATGATCACAGTAAAGTTACACCTAAATGGTTGAACAACCACTCTGAAAACCCAAGAAAACTGGCTGAACAGAGCTCCTATAACTAAGGATACACAGAAAAAAACATGTCAGGACTGGTAGGAGAGGTTGGAGAAATTGGTCTCACACCCCCATGTGACTGTTAGTAATTGAGAGGAATATCTTGGCTGCAGAAGTCCCTACCAAGGAGCCAGGGGTCTCAGCTCCACTGGGCTTCCAAGTCCGAAGCACTGGTGCTAGGAAGGAGAGTCCCCATAACATCTGGCTGTGAAAATGAGCAGGGCTTCAGCTTGGTTGAGATGGAGGGCTGCCATAGACCCAAGTGTCCTCTTAAAGGGCCCAAGCACAGACTCACTCACAAACACTAGCGCTAAGCCTTAGAGAAGGGACAACAATTCAAAAAGTGCCAGGGACCTACAGGGGAAAACGAACTTGTCTGGCTCAGGGTGAAGGCTGGAGGGGCTGCTCTCTCCAGGACTAAAGTGCTAGTAGGTTCCATTGTTCCTTTGTGGAGCTGCCCCTAGATCCAGCCTGTGAGCCCCAATTCTGAGTCTTCATTAATCCTGCTAACACTGCTCTCTTCCCACCCAGGTGATTCTCTGAGACCTCTTGCCACCTGATTCATTTCATGTGCTCAGTTTAAACTTAATCTACACAAGCGGCAAGCGTGAGATTATGCTGCAGAATTTCCTAAGATCTCTCAAAGGTCCACAAACCCTAAAGACAAGCAGTAGCTGGTTTCAACATGCCCTATTCCTTGTAAAATGGACCAATACCTAGCTCCTATAAACATAATGATAGGAAAGTACAGTTTAGGGACATCTCATTCCTATTCTCTTTTTAAAATAAGTAAATGAATCATGTGAAATACTAATTATTCCTCTAAATAACTCAATTAGGAAAATGTATATATTTTAGTTTCTACTTCCCATGACAGAAAACAAACCAGGCATCTCATGTAACACACAATATTATCACTACCCTAATTACATAACAGTCACAACATTGAAACATAGAAGGGTCACATGATCATTCAAGTCCTAAGAATGAAGTGTCCCCCCCCACCCCCCAATTAACCAACCATCTGTGCACACTGCTAAAGGGGCAAAGTCAGCAAAGATTTCAAGTATGCATTTGATCTAAGCTGTTCCTCTTGGACAGGATAAAAAACTCAATATAAGGAAAGAAATGAGAGGCTACTTTTAAAATTAAAATGTAGCCCTTTGTACAAGCTTAAAATTATAAATATAATTTAAATATCGGTTATAAATAAAGGGGAAGACACTGAGAACTCAGGCAAGACATCTTCCACCGTCAGGATGAAAGACTCCTCTCAATGTCCAATAAAAAAAATAGCCAGTCAGTGAAAAACACGTACCATATGATCTCACCCATTTCAGGACAATAATGAACAAAACAAACAAATAAGCAAAACAGAACCAGATACATGAATACAATGAATAGACCTTCAGTGGGCAGAGGGGAGGGGGGAGGGGGAGGGGGAAGGGGAGTAGTTTAGTCAAGGAACTAGTATGGAAGAACCATGGACATGGACAACAAGTGGGATTGACTTTGGGTGGGTGGGGAAGGGGATGGGGGCAGGAAAAAGGGGATGGATGTGATAAAACAACAATAAAATTAAATCAACATCCAATAAAAAGACAATGGATAAAAAAAGATGTGGTACCTATATAATGAAATATTTTCCATCCATAGAAAAGAATAAAATCTTAAACATAGATAAACATAGAGGGTATTATGCTAAGTGAAATAAATGAGAGAAAGATGAATGCCTTATGATTTCATTTATGTAATGAATCTAAAGAGCAAAATAAACAAAACTGAAGCAAACTCAGGTAACAGAGAACAAACTGATGGTTGCCAGATAGGAAGGTGAAAAAGTGAAGGGATTAAGTACATTGGCAGTTACAAAATAATCACAGGGATATAAAGTACAGCATAAAATTTATAGTCAATATTATTTTGATAACTATGAATGGTGTCATTTGGATACTAGACTTATCATATCTAATCACTATGCTGTATGGCTGAAACTAATATCATTACATGTCAACTAATTGAAAAAAATTCTGAACACCAGTATGGCCATTAACTATTTCTTCCCCTCATGAAATGGTAATTAAAATCGTGCATTCCTTATTTGCTTTTTGTGAGGATTAACCGAGCTAGTGGTAACATCTTCATTAGCAAATGTGAGCTAGGTAGAGCACCTGTGTTTATATCTACTACTCTACTTATTTCACTGTATTGTAGTCCTCCATTTTCCTTACTAACTCTTAATTTCTTGTGGTCAGGGCTTTGCTGGACTTTTCTTTGAATTCCTTGACAGTACCCAACACATAAACTCTATTGCGTGTGGTAAGTGAGGCAAAGGTCTTGGTCTTATTTACTAGAAGTTGGTGACAACCTTTCTTAGCCTCTTAGAAGCCAAGTCCTTCAGCTCTCAGGCCTTTCCAGACATCAAAATCTTTCTCCACCAAAATATGGACAGCAAATAAGGACATCAGTCATGGCTTAGTTAATCCCTATTATAAGCAGATTTCTCAGTCCTACATTCTTCATTCTTTACAGTTTGATGTGGCTCAAATGTCACAAAGCCCTCTGCCTAGGGAGGCCCCTGAGTTGACCACAGCAAAGACTTAAACGAAGGATTCTACTATAGCTTCCATCTCCATTATCTTTTCAGCTGGCCTATATTTGAATACGTCAATTCATGACTAAAGTTTGAAAGTACTCAGGTGAAACAAACAAGAGAAAACTCCAACATTCTCCTATTTCCTTTTAGGTTTATTTTTCCATTTGTTTACAAGTGTGCACACATTAAAAGAAAATCCTCGTGCTGTCAGGTAGTGAGCATTTAAAATACTTTACCTGCTATCACTCAACTGACTATATCCCTCTAGAGGCTGCCTCTGCTGACCGCTAAGGTCATTGGGCTTTTACTTTCTAATGATGAGATTATGCAGTACTATAACTCTGCAGGTTTGATAAGAAAACAATTATAATTCAATAGAACAGCATCAATTCTACGTGCTACACACAAGTTGCACCTGAGATCTCTTTTTCAGCATTCAGACCTGACAACAATCCCAATACCACTGGAGGGAAAAGGGTAAATGAGCCATGATTCTCAGCCTTAGCAGCACTCTGAAGTCACCTGGAGAGCTATAGGTTCCTGATGCCTGGTTCCCACTCCCAGAAATTCTGTTTTAACTGGTCTAAGGCATGATTTGGACAAAGGTGTATTTAAAGCTCCCCATATGATTTTAATGTGCAGTCAAAGTTCAGAGCTACTGTTATAGTTTCTCACCTAGTTGAATTGGGTGGGAGAAGATGGCACCTTGGCCTTATGAAGAATTTGAGTGCTATATGATATCACTTATGTATGAAATCAAAAAAATGACAAACCCATAGAAACAGGGACCAGAATGGTGGTTAGCAGGGTGGACAAAGCATACAAGCTTCCAGTTATGAAATAAATGAGTTCCAGGGAATCTCACATACAGCAGGGTGATTATAGTTAGTAATAATGTATTATGAACTTCATAGTTGCTAAAACAGTAGATCTTAAATGTTCTCAACACAAAAAAATAAGTGGTAATTATGTGATATGATGGAGGTGTTGGCTAGCAATGGCAGTAATCATTTTATAATATAGAAATGTATCAAGTCAACACGTACCCCATAAACTTAAACAAGGATATATGCCAATTATATCTCAGTAAAGCTAAAACCATACATAAAATAAAAAACTGTATTTTCTTAAGATTTTCCCAGACGAGCTGACACTAATTGTCATATTAATATAGGTGTTCCCTTTGGATCAGGTTGGAAAAAGAAACCCATGTGTGTAAGAACTTGATTTTGGTCTAGGCAGGCAAGTAATGACTGTGAATCCCATGCTACCATCTCTCCTTGTCTCAAATGAGAAATACCAAGATCACATACTTGTAGAACCTAGACCTAGTACTGCTTCAGGATCCATCATTAATGACAGGTTCTTCAGACCAGAGCCAACTTCCCTCGTGAGGGCGCCAAAGAAGCTTTTAGTAAAGCTCTGGCAAGCAAGAGTCTCTAATATAAACCAAATGAGGTGCATGTGTCTTAGGGATCACAAAGGATACAATCCATTTGGGTGCAGAAAGAAGCTACTAATTTATAAGGAAAAAAGAAATTAAGCTCTACTTATATTTCAAACATAAACAGAGGTGACCAAATGTCCCAGTTGGCCTCTGGCTGAAGGATTTCCTGGAATATAGGACTTTTAACGTCAAATCCAGGAAAGTCCCAGGCCAACCAGGACTAATTGGTCACACCAATGCGGACTAGCCTGGTCATGCATGACCCATGATTCCGAGAGTGTCCCCAGGGACAAAAGAAAAGCTATTCCCTGGAGAGGGGTTGATGATGGTGATGCACTCTCTCAATTCATTGACTTCCAATAGTCCAAGGTTTACAGGATGCTTATAAGTGTGATTAATTTTGTAGGCACAATACCTTTAAATGATACCATTTTTATAATGGTAAGAGAATCACTGCCTTTCTCATGGTAAAATATTTCAAAAAACTACCAAACTTAAATATAAATTATATATATATTTTTTAATATAAATATAATCATATTATATTTGCCAATCTTTTTTTATTGATAAGCTAACTATCCAAAACTGTTATCTCCAGATATAAAGGGTGAGTGTGATAAAGTGGCAAAATTTGAGTAAAATAAACAATATACCACAAAAGTGTTATATTTTGAAATAAATTTATTTTTATATGTAAACACATTTAAAACATATTTTTTAAATTGTTGAAAAAAGCGTCCATTTACTGCAATAATAGACTTGATTCAACTTCAGAATCAATTTTTTTTAAGTTTTTTTTTGGTTGATTGTTTTTTAAAGATTTTATTTATTATTTTCAGAGAAAGGAGAAGGGAGAGAGTCGAAGGGAGAGAGACATCAATGTATGGTTTCCTTTCACCTGTCTCCAGCTATGGACCTGGCTGGAAACCTGGCTTGCAACCTGGTTTACGTGCCCTGGCTGGAATTCGAACCAGCAACCTTTGGGTTCTCAGGCCGGTGCCTTATCCACTGTGCCACCAGCCAGGGCTCAACTTCAGAATCTTGAGCATGCTTTCATTAACTTTTCTTTATTCATGGATATCAGCATGTTTTCAATCTTAGCTTTAACAGCCTCTTTATTCGAATGAGGTTGTTTATTAACTTCTCTCTCACAAATGCTGCATACATAATAGTCTAAAGGATTTGCATCTGGTGAACTAGGTGGCCAGATTCCCTTTGTCCGGAATTCAGGAACATTGACACGGAGACATTCTTGCCCCTTTTTGGCATTATGTGCTGGTGCACCACATTGGTGGAAGACAAAATGACATCCATTTGTGACTTGCTTCATTCATGGTACAATTACTTTTCTCAAAACATCAAGGTAAACATCAGCAGTCACCTTCAAGCCTTGTGGGAAAAAATGCAGGGTCATGATATTTCCTTCATAGCTGACAGCACCTACCATCACTGTAGCAGGAAATTTAGTTTTCATGACAATTGGGATTCATTAAGATTCTCAAGTGCCACCTATTGTTTCTTCTGTTGACTATTTGGTCCTGCTGAAAATTCTTTTCATTGGAGAAGAAAATCAGGGAGTTTTTATTTTGGGATTTTTTCAATTTTGTTAGCAGTTTCCTTGCTTTTTCAAAGCAACTTTCCTTTGTCTACTGTGTCATAAACTGGCCTTTTCTAAGAACATGCTATCTGTATCTGATATCTTCAGCAATAATCTTGCGAACCGTTGCATCTGACATTAGGAGTGCATTGGTTTTCCTGTATCTTCATTGATAACCTCCTGGGTTCTGTGTACAATATCTGGACTTGTGTGATCCTTATGTACCTTACACATTTTCCTTGTTGGTGTGGTGATATCAGGATCAGCATCATACACCTTCTTCACATTGTCAACTGTACATAAAGGGATGTTATTGAAGTCCGAAATTTCCTTAGCAGTTGGCCCTGTACACAGTCCAGAAATTATGGTTGCTCTAACATTATATTCCTTCAACATGATGGTTGCTCTCAGAATTGAATACTTTATATCTGAAACAATGATGTTAAATCATAACCTTAGAAACACAGTTTTCAAAACAAGAAGCACATGAAATAAGGAGATGCAACATTATTGCCAATTTATCACATGCATCCTGTACATGTAAGAATAAATTTATTTCAAATTATAACACTTTTGTGGCATGTTGTTTATTTTACTAAAATTTTGCCCATTTATTGTATGTACCCTGCATATATTTTAAATCCTTCCCTGAGGATATGTTTATTTTTTTATTGATTTTAGAGAGAGAGGAAGCGGGGAGAGAGAGGCCACACATGCCATGACCAAGGATGGAACCTGCTACCCTCCTGGTGTACAAGCCGATGTTCCAACTGACTGAGCCAAATGGCCAGGCTACAGATTTTTTAAAAAAACATTTTATTTATTTATTTTTAGACAGAGAGAAAGGGAAGTAGAAAGAGAGGGAGAGAAACATTAATGTGAGAGAGAGAAATATCAACCCCGCCCCCTGTCCCAGACCAAACCCATAACTCAGGCATATGCCTTGACAGGGAATCAAACCGGCAACCATTAGCTTTAAGGGATGACAACCAACTGAGCCATACTGGTCAGTGCAGGCTCCATAATTTTAAAATAATAAACACAATTTGCATTTAATCTGGCTCATCAAGATAAAAACAACATTTTAATGATGCTTTTAAAAGCACATGTGATGGAGAAAACATTTTAAAAGTGGAAATTTAGTGGATATTTGGGAACATTTCTGTCATTCTGTGATATTTTTGCTGAAAACAGTATAAGTGTGTGTCACCTATAAAAATTCTCCTATCTTCACACTGTTTTCTTAACAAGTAGTAGAATACTTTTTTAGCTTGTTTTAATTTTCTAAATAAATAATTTGACTGCCCTTAACTCAGTATGTTAAAAATATAAAAAGGCAACACATTCAATCAGTTGCAAGAGCAGTTAACATCAGCTAAAATGGCAATTTACTAGCCAAATTATAAAATACAATCTTCACGTAATTGATGGAAGAAATTTTTAAATGATTCGTAAAATACTTAGCACAACCAATGATCCACTGTTTTTATTTGCATCTAAATGGCTTTGGGTTGCATCTTTTTTCGTTATGACAATCATTTAAAGTACTGATATCAATTGAACTTAAACCCACATCTTGAAATTGGTATATCACAAAATTTTTAAAAACAATTGTATATATTTGATAACATTCCTTCTTCTAAATATTATTTATAGTTAATAAGGTCAAAGGATTTTCCTATCATTAATAAATGAAATAGTGAAAATATTTGCAATTTTATACTTTTTTTTTTTTTAAAGATCTTATTCATTATTTTTAGGGAGAGGGTAAGGGAGGGAGGAATAAAGAGAGAGAAACAATGTATGGTTGCCTTTTGCATGTTGCCAGATGGGAGCCTGGCTGGAGACCTGGCCTACAACCCAGGTATGTGCCCTAACTGGGAATGAAACTGGAGACCCTTGGGTTCGCAGGCTGGCACTCAATCCACTGAGCCACACCAGCCAGGACTATACTTCATATCTTTACATTTCTATTATTGTGATAGTTTTATAATGGATAAAACAGAGTAGCTCAGGGATGCAATTTATAAGGAAGTAAATATACATATGTAAGGATAAACACATATTAAAAATATATAGATAACTGAGATAGAAAGCTATTTTAAAGCAGAAATCTGTAATAATTCATGATGCTTGCCTAGCCCATAACTGATGCTCAATAATATATGTTCAATGAATAAATGAACCTCTTCTCAAAGTTCATAGATATTGTCACATATTAGAGAATTTCCTTTCCTAAGGCTGAACAATATTTCATTATACATATATAGACATTTTTCTGTATGCATTGAGTACATTATTCTGTGAAATAAGCTACTCACAGGACAAAAACAACATAATTCTAATTATATGAGGCATCTGAAATAGTCAAACTCATAGAAGCAAAGAATAGAATGGTGGTTACCAAATGCTGGGAGTAATGGGTGATAGACAACAGGTATAAACTTTCAGTTATGCAAGATGAGTAAGCTCTGAACATCTGATGTATAACATTGTGCCTAAAGATAACAATGCTATATTGTATACTTAAACTGTGTTACCAAGATAAATCTCCTATCTTCTCACTATTTAAATCAAAATTTTAAACTTAAAATTTTAAATTAAATTTTAAATTTTAAAAAAATGTTTAATTTAATTTTTTTTAATTTAATTTTATTGTTGTTATATTACATCCATACCCTTTTTGCTCCCCTCTGTCCTTTTCCCCACCCACCCACTCTCCCACAAAGTCAATAGTCAATCCCACATGTTGTCCATGTCCATGGTTCTTCCATACTAGGTTCTTGTCTAAACTGCTCCCCTTCTTTGTCTCTTCCTCCCCCCACACCCCCTAATTTAATACTTTTAATTTAAAACTTTAAAGCTCTTTCACAGCAGCCATAGCTAGAACTGAAAGAACTGATAAATAGATTAGGAATATCTATTTATAAAAGTTTCCTACCCAAGCAAAAATCCAGAAAAATAATCTGAGAAGCATCCTGTATCTATAAGTCTAGTGAAGAAGATATCACTATAATCTGTTGCAATCACCCTTATCAGTATTTCCTAAATGGAATGTAATAGAGAACCTCTTAAGTCAATTCACTTCAATGAAGAATTACTGAGTGCCTCATATTTGACTCACAAATGAAGTACATGAATATGAAATAAGTTACCTATGATTTATGATTCCAAGAAAATCACATTTTGCTTCAGCACACATCTTCAAATTTCCCTTGGAGATGGGTGCAGACTAATGATCAGAGAATCTGAGTCACTTGATGTGACTTCATTCTTTAGTAGATGTCCAGCTTCCTTACCTCACCACCTGCTCACCTCCTTCCTGCTCCCCTATTTCAGGCTAGAAAAGGACAGACTCAAAGATCAGGGTTTGGCAAAGCACCAGCCTATGCCAAACCAGTCACCCTCCTCACATTGTTGATGAAGTATTTTACACTTCTTTCACATTTTTAAAAAGTCTTTCTCTACAGTGGGGCCTCAATAAAGCGGGGAGGGGCAGGATCTCAAATCCCTTTTCTTCCATGTCTTTTTCCTGGATTACGATCAATATGGAGAATAAGAGAGGGAAAAAAAGACAATTCTTTTTTAATATAAGCAATGTCAATTGCAATATTACCAAACACATGCACAAATGCATTTACACATGTACACATTTTTACAAATATTAAGCTGGAAAAAATAATTCTACTCCTGTGTCAGTGTATAATAACACCATTTAGTTACTGCCTTCAAAATATGTCTGGATATCAATGATATTAAAGGAAATGGAGAAGCCAAAGAACTTACTTACATTCATGACACATGGATGTGAACTAAGGAAGGCATTGCCAGAGGGAATGGGGGATACCAGGTGGAGTGGGGCAAAGGGGGAAAATTGGGACAACTGTAATAAAAAAATTAATAAAATACATTTAAGAAAAAGACAGTTCTGATCATTTGAAATGAGCTAAATAACTATATGTTATATTGTCCCCAAAAATCCGAAAACAAGAGCGTTGTTAGAATAAGATGGATTATTGAAAATAATAATAGTAACCCAGTAAAGACTGACAATGAAGGCAATGCACTCAAGAGCTCTTAGTAAATTCTGAAAATCCTCAAAAAAGGAGGATTTGGGTGCCCTTGGGTTCTGACTGATGACCCTTAAGAGCATGCTGTGGAAATGCCAGTGGTTGAACTTATCCCTGAAAACTGGGATCATGAAAAGTTACTCATGTATGTGACAAACAGAAAGAGCAATAGGGTTAAAAAATGTCCTTCCAGAGAAATTACAGGCATGAACCATGGACATGGGGGTTGCCTGAGGGAGTGGGGTTTGCTGAGTGGAGGATGCAAAGGGGGAAAATTTGGGAAAATTGTAATAGCATAATTAATGAAATATAATTAAATGAAAATATTGACAGTTGTTATTAAAATTTAAAAAAAATAAAAGAAAAATGTCCTTCCTCTCCTCAGATCCCTGTTCTCCTGGATATCTACCTGCTGGCCTCATCTTTCTGCTTGGGAGAAAGGGGTTACAAGCACAGTGAGGCTGATTTTATCTTTGTTTGCAGCAGATCTAGTTGTAAAATCAACAAGATTAGTGTGAGCTCATTCCTATAATGACACTGTCAGACAGGGGGATGCAAGATAAGGGGGATTCATTTGATAAGAAATAAAACACTTTAGCACAGAAAAGTATGACCAGGTCTTTATTGAAAATGTTCCCATCTTACCAAATGAAAAAACAAAACAAACAAAACTATAGGTGACTACTGCAACCAAAACATTTTATCTCAAGATAACAAGGGGAAAAAAAGGCACCATTTAAATATTAGCAAATATGTAAAATACTTTCTTTGCCAGTTTTTGCCAATTTACATGCTCATATGAAGATTGCTTCTGCATCTTATCAAATCCTCAAACAGTAAGCTGAGAAATTTTGCATAGTGTTTTTTTTTTTTAATAAGAAACCAGGTTTGCTTGTTTTTATTTTTTATTTTTTTTAACCTTCAGCTAAGGATATGTTTATTGATTGTAGAGATAGAGGAAGAGAAAGAGAGAAACAATGATGTGACAAACATTGATAGGTTGGTTGCCTCCCACACACACCTGACCTGGTATTAAACCTGCAACTAGGTATGTGCCCTGACCAGGAATCAAACCCAAAACCCATTGGTATATGGAATGACACTCAAACTAACTGAGCAAACTGGCCAGAATAAAACCATGGCTTTTAATCATCCCCAGGGCCCACTCACCATTACTATCAAAAAGATGGAAATCATTTATCTAAAATGCTCTCTTAAGTTTTCACATCTAAAAATTTAGTCTGAATAAAAATAATTCAAGATATTTGTATTAGCCCACACAGCAATATTTTCTCTGATATATCTCCCAGGGCAAGGACAATAAAGAAAAGAATAAACAAATGGGACTACATCAAATTAAAAAGTTTTTGCTCAGCTAAAGAAAATGTCTGCAAAATGAAAAGAGAACTGACTGTATGAGAGAACATATTTGCCAATGATACTTCAGACAAGGGTTTGATCTCCAAAATATATAAAGAATTTATATGACTCAATATCAGGAAAACAAACAATCCAATTTAAAAAATGGACAAAGGACCCGAACAAATACTTCTCCAAGAAGGACATACAGATGGCCCGTAGGCATATGAAGGGTGCTTAACACCATTAGCCACCAGAGAGATGCAAATTAAAACCACAATAAAATACCACCTCACACCTTTCAGAATGGCCAACATTAACAAATCAACAAACAAGTGTTGGTGAGGAACCCTAATGCACTGTTGGTGGTAATATAGACTGGTGCAGCCACTGTGGAAAACTGTGGAATTTCCTCAAAAAACTAAAATGGACCTGCCTTTTGATCCAGCAGATCCACTGCTAGGATTATTACTAAAGAATCCTAAAAATAAAAAAAGGAATCCTGAAACACCAATTCAGAAGAACCTATACACCCCTACGTTCATAGCAATCTTATTTACAATAGTTAAGTGCTGGAAACAGCATAAGTGCCCATCAGTAGATGAGTGGATCAAAAAACTGTGGTATGTTTTACACAATGGAATACTATGCAGCTAAAAGAAAGAAGGAACTCCTCCTATCTTTTGTGACAGCATAGATGGAACTGGAGAATATTATGCTTAGTGAAATAAGCCAGGCAGCAAGAAACAAGTATCATATGATCTCATCTATACCAGGAACCTAATGAACAAAACAAACAAATGAACAAAATAGAACGAGAGGCATGGAAACAAGGAATGGACTGACAGCAACCACAGTGGAGGGATGAGGGGGATAAGCAGTGAAAGAAGAGGAAGGGTCTAGTCAAAGAACTAGTATAAATGACACATGGACATAGACAACAAGGTGGGGATTGACTATGGTAGTGGAGAGGGAGTGGGTGGAGCAGGGGAGAGCAACAGGGAAATACTGGGACAACTATAATTGAGTAACAATAAAAGAATAAATAAAATTATAAATTGAAACTATAAAAATGATATTTGTATTGGGATTTTAGTCTGATGCTGAGAAATTTGAGTCAAAATAAACCCAAACCAGAAAAAAAAATTTTAAAAGGCAACTTTCTCTAGAGTTTTTATAAAGAGTCAAAGAAACTGTCATTTCCCAGAAAAGTCCATTATTTCTACACATTATTTCACCAACTAATGTGTCTACCTAATAGTGACAATGATGTCATTAGCAGACAGATGTGTCAGTTCCCAAGCACATAGACACTGTCAGGAGCTAAGCACAGTCAGGGACAAGTGTTCCTAGTCCCCTGCAAATCTGATGTTTCTAAAGAAAAGGAGAAAAGGAGAGGAGAGGAGAGAAGAGAAGAGGAAAGGAGAGGAGAGGGGAGGAGAGGGGGAGGAGACGAGAGGAGAGGAC